>MU227828.1:1089719-1142332 GCA_018584345.1 Thuja plicata | reverse complement strand
GAGTATATGCTCCCCCTTACTATATACTCCCCCTTTGACATCAATGGCAAAGGGTGCCATAAACAATTAAGCATAGGTACTACTCTAGAAGTAGAGTAGTCAACCATTCATCAGTCACTTAATGACTGATGTTCTTGCTGGTTTATCTAATCAGACTTAGGAGAGGGAATTACTCCCAACTTCTCCCTGAGATACTCAAAAGTATCTTTTGATAAAGGCTTTTTGAAAATATCTGCCAACTGTTCTTTGGTGCACACAGTCCAATTTTACTTCATTATCTACAAATTTTTCTCTAAGAAAATGGTATTTAATCTCAATGTTATTTTTCTTTGCCTACATCACAGGGTTCTTGGACATGTTGATAGTACTAGTGTTGTCATAGTGAATAACAATAGGATAGTCAACCTGTATACCAAAATATTTAACCATCTGCTTGATCCAAACCATTGTTGAACAATTCAATGTTGCTGCAACATATTCAGTTTCTACTGTTGATTGAGAGATACAATTCTAATTCTTGCTTACCCAAGAAACCAACCTATCTCTAAGAAATACTTCTCCTCCAGAAGTACTCTTCTTGTCATCAAGACAACCTGCCCAATCTGCATCTGTATACACATGAAGTGGTACATTCTCAGATTTAGGATACCATAAACCATAGTCTATAGTTCCCTTTAGATATTTGAATATTCTCTTTATTTCCATTAGGTGATTCTTTTTTGCTTCAACTACAAATATTCCAACAATTCCAACTGCATTAGATATGTCTGGTCTAGATTGAGTAAGATATATGAGTTTTCCAATCATAGACTTATATAATGTCTTCTCAACTGGTGCAGAATCATATTCTTTAGAAAGCTTGCTTCCTGTTATCATAGGAGTGCATACTGGCTTCCAGTCTTCCATCTTGAAAGTCTTCAATATTTCCCTCACATATTTGGATTGATTTATGAATATTTCTTTATCTATATATTTTACATTCAATCCCAAAAAGTATTTTATAGGACCAATCATGCTCATTTCAAATTCATTCTACATTTCTTTTGCAAATTTTGAACTAAGCTTTTCATTACCTCCAAAGATAATGTCATCAAAAAATATGGCAACAAGTAGTAGTTCATCAAGTGTCTCTCTTATGAATAGGTTACAATCTTCTACTCCTTTCTTAAATCCAATCCTAGTAAGATAACCATCTAGTCTCTCATACCAAGCTCTTGGGGCCTGTTTAAGTCAATAGAGTGCTTTCTTCAATCTGCATACCATATCTAGCTTATTTGATAGATTGAATCCTTCAGGTTGTTCTATGTAGACTTCTTCCTTCAAGTCACCATTCAAAAAAGTTGATTTAACATCCATTTGATATACTTTAAAATCCTTGAATGTTTCATAAGCCAAGAATAACTTTATGGCTTCCAGTCTACTCACAGGAACAAATGTGTCAGTGTAATCTATCCCTTCCCTCTATGCATATCCTTTATACACTAGTCTTGCCTTGTTTCTGACCATTGTACCATCTTCATTCATCTTGTTCCTGAATACCCACTTTGTTCCAATCACATTTTTGTCACTGGGTCTAGGGACCAATTCCCATGTATCAATTTTTATTATTTGATCTAGTTCTTCTTCCATTGCTTTTTGCTAATCAGAATCCTTGCAAGCATCTTCAACATTTAAAGGTTCAATCTGTGAAAGTAAACATACCTCTTCATCCACTGTTAACCTTTTTGCTTTTGATCTAGTCAAAACATTGTTGCTCTGATCTCCAATGATATCATCTTTTGAATGATATTTAGATGTGAATTTTGAAACTTTAGGTGTAACATCCTCATCTGTAATCTATGATATTTATTTTCTTGATTCAGGTTCATTACATGAAACATCAATGCAATCAAACATTTCTTCAATGACAGTGTCTTTACTACTAGCCCTGGGTTCATCTTCAATCATAGGTGCATATTCATAATACCTTTCTTGAACCATGAACTTTTCATCAATCTTAACATGAGTAATTTCAATTATCTTCTTTAATCTCAAATTAAAATATCTATATGCTTTTCTTTTAGTGGAGTAACTAAGGAAAATACCTTCATTGATTCTAGCATCAAACTTACCAACACCATCATCTCTCTTGATGTAGCATTTTCTGCCAAATATTCTAAAGTTTTTTACTGTAGGTACATTACCAAACCAAAGTTCATAAGGTGTCTTATCCATGCCTAGCCTTAGTTGAGTTCTATTGATAGTATAGACTGTTGTATTAACTGAATCTCTCCAATAGGTGTGTGTAACTTTTCCTTCAATCATCATAGTGCGCATTGTATCCAATATGATCATGTTCCTTCTTTCTACTATCCCATTCTGTTGTGGGGTTCTGGGTGCACTCAACTATCTTTTAATTCCATGTTCTTCACAGTAATCATAAAACTGGTCAAAGGTGAATTCTCCTCCTCTATCTGATCTCAGACATTTTAGTTTTAATCCAGATTCATTCTCCACTTTGGCTTTGAATATTTTGAACTTCTCAAAGGCTTCATACTTCTCCTTTAAGAACACAACCCACATCATCCTTGAAAAATCATCAACAAACAAAATGAAATACCTTCCTCTGTAATATGATCTGGTTTGAGTAGGACCACATAAATATGTATGCACTAGGTCTAGCTTGTTTTCAGCTGAGTTCTGCTTGCTTCTGTAAGAGCTCCTTACATGCTTTCCCATAACACATTCCCTACATATTGTGTCAACTAGTCTTGCAATAATTGGAAGATCTCTAACTACCTTGACATTGCTTATCTTTACTATATTATCAAAATTGATATGACAAAGTCTCTTGTGCCATAACCAACTATCATCCAGTTTTGCAACAAAACAACTTACATTTGAATTGATCTGGAAAACATTTTACCTTTTTTTTTGGAGCCTGATGCAATCATGTCTCCTTCTTTGTTGCTAATAATTCATTTGTTGTCTTCAAATTCTAGATGATAACCTTTGTCAAGTAGTTATCCAACACTTAGTAAGTTATGATGTAGTCCATCAACATAGAGAACATCATATGTCTTATTCTTTCCATCTAGGGTGATAGATCCTCTACCTATGATAGGTTTAGGAGTGTTATCTTCAAATCTAACCATACCACCTTTGTACTTGTCTAGATGAACAAATCTGTCTTTATCACCTGTCATGTGATGAGAGCATCCACTGTCAGTTAGTTCTGATGTCTTCTTTGGAAATTAGGCTAACTCCTGTGTTTCCTTTTCATCTTCAATGTCCATATGCTCAATCAATTTTTCCATGTCTTTAAGGGAAACAAATCCAATTTCATCTTCTCCTGAATCTTCATCAGTTACACCTTCTTCAGCATGATAGCATTCCTTCCTGTATTTAGGTTTATAATCAGATTTGAATTTCTTTACTCTTGTAGGACACTTGGATGCAAAGTGACCGATCTTGTTGCATGAAAAACATTTTAATGGAAGTTGTCCATATTTCCCTTTGCCTTTCTTTTCTCTTTTAGTAATCATGGCAATGATTTCTTATAGTTCTTCATCAACTTCTTCTTTCTCATTATTGCTAGAGATGTGAGATTTCTTTCCATGAACTGAAGCTTTGAAGGTTGTTTCACTTTTAGGTTCAGTCTTCAATCTTGATATCTCAAATGCAGATATTTTACTGATCAAAGTCTCTCTCTTGAAGTCTTGTGAAAATTGCATGGTTTCCTCTAGAATACTAATCTTGTTCTCATAGTCTGATGTTAAAGTGGTCAATAGCTTGTCCATTATATCCTCTTCTGATATTTCTCCACCATTGTTTCTGATTCTAGAAACTGCTTCATTTATCCTCTGATTGTAGGCTCTAATGTTTTCTTCAGGTAACATCTCAAGACTATTGTATTTCTTTTTCGATGTCTTCCTACGTGCATTCTTTTCTTGAACATCTCCTTCAAACATGTCTTCTAAATACTTCCATATTGTGTATGCTTTGTCTACCTTCTTGATCTCAGAGAATTCACTGTCAGATAGTGCACTTATAAGGGCTTCTTTGGCAACTGCATTAGCTGTGAATGTATCCTTTTGTTTACTAGTAGCATCATCTCTTGATAGGTCTTTTAGAGAAGGAATAACAATTTCTTGTGTGGCTATCTCAAAGATGTCAAAACCAACACACTATAGATGTGTTATCATTTTGTTCTTCCAATCTAGATAATTTTCTCCATCGAACTTAGGACTCTCTTTTCTAAAGTAAGACATCTGATCTACCTTAAGCTGTTAGGCTTCTTCTTCAAGGCACTTGGCTCTGATACCAATTGTTAGAATAGTCCCAAAGGATAACTGATAGGGGGGTGAATCAGTTATCAGCTAATTTAATTCTTTTCTCTTATTAACTCCAGAATACAATAAAGTAAATGCACATTCAGATAACACAATAGACAAAACCACAAGTTGGTTATGGGGAAACCAAATGGTAAAAACCCCGGTGGGAATTAACACCCACAATGAACTATACTTGTTTATAACAATCCATGTTAGAAGATCTTGCTACCCTATTAGGAGTTGTTCTTTACAATGCAATAAGTATAGTGACCTGGTTAAGGGTCTGACCCTATTAGGAGTCTTTTACAAATAACCCGGTTAAGGGTGAGGACTCACTATCCAAAATCTCACTGCTTTAATGGTGAAGGCTAAAACCTTCTGTAGAATAGATATGCACTATATTTGATGATGAACTGTAGAGTAGACCTACTATCTTGATTAGTTCCAGTGTATTGTAATCTTTCACTTCTTCTTCACGTAGATCCTTGATGAATGAAACTCAACTGATATTCTACTTTGTACTTTTCCTGCATCTTTTCTTATCATTCACACTTAGCATTCCACAAATGACCTTCTATAAGTATCTTCCTCAAAGTATAAGATAAAGGGACCTATTAGACAACTCTTCATAACTTCCTTGTCAACTTTACTAATCATGCAATCATAAATACAACCGTGCAATATAAATTGATAGACGCGACGCTTCACTAAGTCGGCCTCACCAAATTAACTATAACTTTGCAATCTTGTTGAAACATGTTTGGCACCTTTAGATAACTATCATCAACTAATAAGTTAACTTGAATATATATGCATATCCTGAAGATAGGCACAACTCAAGAACCAATGCAATATGTCAGCTTTGTAAAGGCAAACTCCAGAAACTGTAACTGCCACACAACAAAATTACACAACACAACTTGAAACTCCATATCTGAGTCTGCGTGTATGAAAAAAACATAAAAAACATGTCTACAAAATTACATAACCACACAAGGCTTGATAACATCATTCTGATAAGTACATATAGAACAATGTTGTATATTATATGTTGTCATCAATGACAAACATACATTCAACTAGTTGCCAGAAGCAAATCTCCAACAATACTAAGTTGTTCTTATGATGGAAAGAAAGGATTAAATATTGGAATGGATAATGTAGAGGATAGTTAAAAAAAATTATTGACTGTGAACAATGAATTTGTTACAAATTGAAATTTTATGGCCTAGAGATATGTGGACAGTTTATGATTGATGTCTTGGAACATGGACAAGTATTGTATTTAGTTTATGCAGGTATGGACAATAGGACTATATGTTGAGGAACTATGGTGCAATCCCATATGTGTAAGGTATGGTTTATGTATATTGGTAGGGACATGGATTTGGTTCCTAGGATTTTAAGGAACCTAAGATGGATTGATGTTAATAGGATTGACTTTATGGAATATTCTATGATTATGCCTACACCAAATTGAGTTTGGTGGTGAACCTTGGATTTCAATAGGGTTGAATGTCTCTTTTAATAGGATTGAGGAACCTATCATATATGTTATTGGTTCAGTGAATTTATGGTTTAGAGATGTTCTTTTACCTCTACTATGTTGTTCTTATGATGGAAAGAAAGGATGGATCAGCATGATCCTAAGAGATTGTTTAGTGTACCAGGGACCTCTGCATCACATACCCAAGGATGTATGGCACCCATTATTATAGGCAAGCTCAACTAGGTTTAGGTATTCCTCCCACTGGGTCTGATGGTCCATAACGTACATGTGAAGCATGTCCTCTAGCACCTGATTAACCCTTTTGGTCTGCCCATCAGTCTCAGGATGATAAGTTTTACTGAAGTTGAGCCTAGTTCCCATAGTTGTCTGAAGTTCTCTCCAAAAGGAGGAAGTGAAGAGAGAATCTCCATCCAAGATGATCTTACAAGGTATGCTATGAAGTATGACTATATCTCACAAGAACACCTATGCCACTACTGGTGCGGTAAAGGTAGTATGAATGGGTGAAAAATGAGCCACCTTGGTCAACTTGTCAACTATCACCATGATGGCATCATGACGACAAGAAGACATAGGAAGACCTACTATGAAGTCCATAGAAATGGTGTCCCATTTCCACACTGGTATCTCATGAGGTTGAAGGAGACCACCTAGATGATGGTGTTCTGCTTTCACCATCTGGCATTCTAGGCATCTAGCTACCATCTTAGCAATTTACAATCTCATGTCGGGCCAATGATACAACTGTCTCAAATCGGCATGCATCTTCTTAACTTTAGGATGTGCTGCATAAGGGTCCCTATGAGCCTCAAGCATCAAAAACTCATGCAATCCTCTGAAATAAGGTATATAGATATGTCCTCTATGACGCAATAGTCCATTAGACTCCAAGGTATACTCTGAAAACTTCCCCTCAAGGGGTCTCTTAGATCGAATCAACTCACATAATAACTCCATCCATCTCCTTTGCCTAGCATTAAGGTTTGGCTGAGTGAAGATGTACTGAAGACTCTGATGGTCTGAATGAAGTTTGAACCAATTCCCTAAGAGAAAATGTCACCATATGACTAAAGCATGCACAACTACTGCAAGCTCAAGGTCATGGTTAGCATAGTTGAGCTCGTGAGTCTTTAGTTTCCTAGACTCGTAGGCTATAGCTCACCCACCTTTCATAAGTATTTCTCCTAAACCATCCAAAGGAGCATCTATGCAAACCACAAAGTCTACCGAAGTCTCTAGCATAGATAGAATGGGTGCACTTCTACGTGCTCTCTTGAGCTCCTAAAAATCCATGTCATAGTTCTCAATCCACTCAAACCTCTTTCCCTTCCACTGAAGAGAAGTAATGGGGTGTGCTACCCAAGAGAAGCCCTCAACAAACCATCTTTAGTAACTGGATAAACCCATGAAACTCCTAACCTCAGTCACAGTGGTAGGTGTTGGCTAATCCATAATAGCATCAATCTTTGATGGGTCCACTGAGATCCCATCACCTAAAATAACATGGCCTAAATACTTGACCTCTTCTTTGAAGAAAGCATACTTTGACAAGGTACCATACAACTGATTGTCCCTAAGATACTGCAAAACTTGCCTCAAGTGTTCCTGATGCTCTTACTCATCTTTAGAATATATCAAGATTTCATTGAGAAACACAACCACAAACTTGTCAAGGAAGGTAAGAAATGCTTCATTCATAAGACTCATGAACTCAACTGGAGCGTTCGTAAGACCGAATGGAACCATAATGAATTTGTAGTGGCCATATCTAGTGCAGAATGTGGTCTTGTGAATATCACAATCCACGATCCTCAACTGATGGTAACCCAATTTGAGGTCTATCTTTAAGAATACTTGGGCACCCTATAACTAATCAAATAGGTCATCGATCCTAGGAAGTGGATACCAATTCTTGATGGTTACTTTATTCAACTATCGGTAATCCATGCATAACCTAAGAGATCCATCTTTATTCTTCACGAAGATAACTGGTGCACCCCAAGGAGAAACACTAGGATGAATGTGTCCTTTCTCTAACTGCTCCTCAAGTTGTATCTTGAGCTCATTAATCTCATTAGTGGTCATCCTATAAGGTGCTCTTGAAACTGGTTCTGCTCCTGGTATGAGATCTATGTGAAATTCAACTTCTTTAAGAGGAGGCATACCAGGTAGTTCTAATGGAAACACATCTGCAAACTCTTGAAGAATGGGGAAGTCATCAAGAGAAGCTTCTTTCTTTGCCTCTTCTTCCCTATCACTAATAGTGATGGCATACAAATGGCATCCCTTCCGCATGCACCGCTTAAGCTACATAGATGAAATCACACGGTGGGATACAGGCCTATGAATTCCAGTAATCACTATATCTATGCCATAATCATCCAAGAATTTGATCTTCTTCTTATGATAGTCCATCTTGGCTCTGTGGGCACTCAACCAATCCATGCCAAGAACTAGACTGTAAGATCCAAGGGGAGTAAATCTAAGATCTGTTGTGGTGGTCATACCACCAATCTGGATCAAGTAATCCCTAGCCATGGAGGTCACAAAAACTATAGCTCCTGAAGATAACTCTAGTTCCCATATAACCTCTTGTCTAGTTGCCACTAGCCCACAACGCTCCACAACTGATGGAGAAACAAAGGATTTAGTGGCTCCTGTATCAAATAGAATAGTAACATCACTACCTATGATCTTACCTGAGGCCTCAATAATGGTAGCTTGGTGTTCTTCCTAGTGGTTATCTACTACTGCAAAAACCATGTGGGACTTTCCCCTATGCCCTACTATTGGTTCTGATACTGGTGCATGCTGACTATGACCCTAGGGACACTCTCTAGCTATGTGCCCCATGGCACCACAAGTGTAACATGGCCTACGTGACTGAACCTAAATACCAAGAGGTATGGAGTACTGAGACCTTGTGGTTCTAGAAGACCCGCTATAACCACCCCTAGTGGACTGTTGAGTCCATGTTGGAGGAGTGTAAGGTGCTTGTGGTCTCTGGTCCTTCCTAGGACCCTGTGACTGTCATTGTTTGGGCTTAGAGCCTTGCTGAGCCTATGGTGGCCTCTACCATTGGCTCTATTGAGACTATTGCATCTAATGCTACTGTGGGGTCTTGAATGACCCTAAAGAGTTCCTTTGGTTCCCCTTCCATGGGGTTTTATGGTATCTTGAGGCCATGAATGTGGGATTATGGTTCTGAAACCTATCCCTAGTGTCATATGGCCCTCTGACTATCTCTTTAGCCACTAGGACCATGTCCACTGTGAACCTCAATTTCCTTGAAAGTACCATGTGTACCCTATCTAAAATCATAGGATTTATTCCCTTGATAAACCTATTAACCTGTAGTTTCTCATCCCCCATGTATTCCACATAAGATAAGAGATTGAGAAACATGCCCTCATATTGGGCTACTATATTTCCCCGTTGTCCGAGATCATGGAACTCATCAATGTGGTGCTATGTAAACTGCTCTAAGACATATCACCCTTTGAAAAGCTTGAGGAAAGCTTCCTAGGTAAGGGTATTAATGTCTACGTGTCCCTTGAACTCCTCATGCCTCCACCAAGTGGATGCTTGGTCTCTAAATAGGAGTATCAAAAAATTTTCTCTAAGGTTGCTACCATAGTTACGCAACCTAAAATAGATCTCAAAGCTTAAAATCCAAGCCTCTGCACCTGCCCCATCTACCTCTCCTAAGAATGGAGGTGGTATGAGCCTCATCAACTCTGTGATTCGACTCTGAGTATCCAGTTCTCTATCAAACCTCTAAGCCTCCATCCTCAAAATAATCCCTGGTCCTCTAATGGACCCTACTTCCTGCTCAAAATGATTCTCCCCAAACCTAGGAGGTGGGCTCCTACTCCTCTCTCTAGCAGAGGACCCACGTCCTTCCAAGTCCTGTTGCACATTCTGCTGAATCATAGGAGGCATATAGTCTAGAATAAGCCCTACCAAATTCTGGAAGGGTTGAAGTAGTGTTGCATTAGGATCAAGAGGTGGTTCAGGAGGTGGACTCTGATTTCCCCCATGATCCTCTACCCTTGGGTTGTACCTCCTCGCGAGCTGCGGGAGTATGTTTCTGACCATGTCCTTATTTATGGGCCTGACAAGTGACAAGAGGCATCCTACACATACAAGGCAAAGTTAGTGATAACGCAGTGGGTTAGGTTCCCAATGTTGATAAACATGGCTCTGATACCAAAATGTCATGCCCAAAAGTTGGGCAAAAACACACCAATAAATTTTTCTAAGACATGCTTAAAACTAAAATACTACGAAGCTAATAAGTGCACGAAAAATGGTGTAGGGGAAAAATCAGTAACCAGAAATGTCAAACTAGGTGAAATAGATTTTAGAGCTATCCTACAAGGTTCCCTAAGCTACACACTTTGATCAACACGCAAACTGAGATAGTTGACCAAGATTCAACCATACTCTGATTTACATGAAAGGAAGTTTCTAGGACCTGCTAAATCCTTAGGAACTCTCACACATGCAAATCGAGACAGATGACCCATAAGTCAACCAGATTTGACCTAAAAGTCAACCATCTCTTAAAGGTGCAAAACTAAAATCCTAGGTTCCAGGGGATACAGGAAACACCTGGCACAAAAATTAGGGTTTGACCAGGGTTGACTAAAATTCAACCATGCACAAAACTAGTCAAGGGAGATGATACTAACTTAAAGAATGTTTAACACGAGGACAAGAGGTTTTTTAGACCCCCTTATCAATAATAACGACCATAAGTTAAAAGCTAAAAAGGAATATAATAACAAAAAACATTGCGCTAAAAACCTTTCACCTTTGCATTTAATTAGCAATACTCTATTTATTTAAATTTAAGCACCTAACATTTAAAGAACCAATAAATATTATGTTTAAACAAAAATAAATTTAACTTTTACATCAAAAGAGAAATAACTATTCATTCTATAAAATAAGGCCTAATTTTCCATCTAATCTTTAAAACAACATTTAAATCATTATAAAAGAAATTTATTTTCATACTCTAAACTAATATATGAAATGTTAAATCAAAACTAAAAACTTAATTAAAACATGTTATTTAAAAATACTACCCCCCCCCAACCCCAAATACCCATTTTCAAAATGCTTTATGACTTTAAAAAGAAATATAGTTTAATTTTATCTACTATGTTTTTCATTAACTCCCAAACCCTAAAATATACATTATTATTTTATTATTGTTTTAGGGCCGAAGGAAATCAGATGACGGAGTCAGGAAACCGCATGAAGGCAGCAGAGGCCAGCTCGCAGGCGAAGGCTGAAGGAAGGGAGGTGGATTACCTCTGCTGGCCGCAGAGGCTGTAGAGACCACCGCACGAGTGGCTAGAAGAAAGGAGGGGGAGCTGATGGGTGACAGTGCAGCCCCCACTACACTAACATAGTGGGTGGCCCACACGCTGTGCGGCCCCCAAAATATGAACCACAGGTTGGGAAGGGCTTCGGCCCTCCCACCAAGTTACATAACAATTTTTTTTTTTAAAAAAAAATTAGAACCCTTGTTCCATAGCTTTTGATTCAAATGTTTATTGTAGGGTTTCATTTCACTTAGTTATATATATATAACACAACAAATAATACTAATAAAAAAAACATAATAACAACTGACTGGTGTAAAAAAAATGTTTGTATCAAAACAGAGGGCACATAGAGAAACTTTTTTAAAAAACTAAATGCATGGGAAGCATTTACAAATTAGGATTAAACTAATATAGGAAATAGAAAATTTGTTTGAGCAATTTTTTTTTTTTTAAATCTGGAAAGTATTTCAAGTAGAGGAAAAACTACTTTTTTTCTAGAACTAATTCCAAGCATTCAAAAAAAATTTAAAGGAAGCTTTCTAAGTGCAAGAGTATATAAATACTTTTTTTTTGAGCAAAAATATTAATTCATTCTAAGTGTAGAAATGAATTCTAGGGTCATACATAGCACTTCAAGATAATTTAATAAGTACAACCCATAAATGGATTTACCAATTTTAAATTTCCACATATAAGATATATATAAAAACTAAATCTTGCAAACATTGCTTCCTCAAAACTTTATGTTGATTAACAATACAAATTAATGATTACAATTTTCCAATAGGATCTCCATTTCTCAACATGGATATGTTGGAAACACTGAGGGGGGAAGGGGGGGTGAATCAGTGTTTAACTAATTATTCTATTTCATCAACTTTAAACATAAATCAATTATATATCACTTGAAGCTTAGCACAAGATCACATAACACATAATATGATTACCGGGAAACCTTGATTAGAGGAAAACCTCGGTGGGAATTAGTACCCACAAATATTGCACTAATATAATGAACCTATTAAAGTTCCTTTGCCCTGTTAGGAGCAATCTTTTTAATGCAAGTACAATGGCCTGGTTAAAGGCCTGACCCTATTAGGAGTCTTTTAAAAACAACCCTATTAGGGGTGAGGAATCACTATCCAAGAGCTCACTACTCAATGAGAAAGAAGGCTACAACCTCCTGAGAATAGATATGCACTATATCCAAAAGTGAATTGTTGTATATGACACAGATGTCTGATCAGTTCTGGTTATGCACTTATGCTCTTATCTTCTTTAAGGGCTCTATCTCATGCTGACATCTTTACACTGCTCTGCATTTTTTTTTGACACTTCAAATATATCTTTTCATTACATATATATATGTTTATGCCTAAATAGATGCGACTATAAACAAGACCTTAGTCGGCCCAAAAACAACATTCACAACGCTTCCAAATAAATTAGCTTAAGCATTTTTACAATAATGTTTAATACATGATTATAAACTTATTACAATAGGTGCTTAGGCTTTACACAACAAAAGATTACATGCTAATCAAAAACCTGAAGTCAGCTTCATACTCTGTATTCTAAACTGCTATTGTACTTGTTCTTTCTGTAACTTGTCCATACTAACATTTTGTACCATGTGTGTTTAGGGTAAGCATAAAAACATATCATAGAGCTTATGTCTAAAGGTGCTTGGTCTGAATTGGTCATACGCACGTGCGTTGGTGCTCTGATCATCTGTGTATCTCTATTTTGTATTGTCTTCTATACTTATTCAATTTTCACTACTAAGTTTGTTGTCAAAAATTCATATGAATTTTTTGCCATAATGAAAACACAAAATAATTCATATGCTCCCTGGGAGTCAACTTGCCAAAAATCTCCCCCTTTGTCATTAATGGCAACAAAGGAATGTGGCCAAGTTACTCAAAATTGACTAGCACCAAAAACTGTATATTCTCTTCTATATACTATATATTTCTTTGCATATATATACACTATTCCTTATACATACATTACTCCTCATTTGACATTAATGAAAAAGGTGTCAAAATATTAAGTCACTAGATACTTACTCCATGTATACATCTGGATAGGCTATCTGTAGATTCTTCATCTCTTGCTGCCAGAATGACTTTAGTGCATCAATTGTTTGTAGATGGGCGCATAAGGCATATGTGAGCTTTTCCATATTTTTCAAATCTATGTTGGGTCCTTGATCATAGGTAGAAATGGTTGCATCAATCTATTTAATGTTCTCATCCAGAACTGCTAAGGAGGGCGCAAGTGCATTTCTCAACTGAGTCTGTCTGATCCTTATCTTCTCCATTTTACCTTTTTCTATCTTGTCTATCTGACCTTGATAGATATTATTGCAGATGTTTATGTCTTGGGATTATGTTTCAACTGAGTGTCTTATGTTATAAACTAAGATATTTACCTCTTCTATCTTTTTTATATGTTCAAAGGTGAGTTTGCCTCTTTCCATGCAATTTTCTATAACCTTTATGCCTTTTGATGCCAACTCTTTCAACATAGACTGACCAATTTTTAATGACTTTAAATCTAAGGAAAATTTCTTTACCAGTTCATTCAATCTTTCCTTTTTATACTCATCTTCTGCGATTCTAGTAGCTGAGTCTACTAAGCTTTTAAAATGTGCTTTGAAGCTTGTTAGGATGCTATCTACATCATCAACTGACTGAATTTTAGCTACTTTCTTATCCACAGGCACTAGGTCATTCAGAATGTTCACCGATTCCAAAAAGAGAGGTTTTCTCATAACTTGTTTCTCTTTGGATTTTTCCATGGCTAGGACACTGATCTTGATCAGGTCTTCTTCTCCCCATGCATCCAAACTTGCTGAGTCAAGAGTAAATCTTGACAACAACGAAGTAGATGGTTGAATGGATGGTGTGAATATAGTATTCTAACTAGTATCCATGCATTCACTTTTTATTGGAATCTCCATGACTGGTGTCTCATTATTTTGATTATCTTCCTCTTTATTCAAGTTTGTTGAGTCTTTAGAGGGAACTTCATCTTTTTGTAAAGATGTGTCATCAGTGCACACCTCCTTTGTCTCCTCAGTGCTTAAAAATGCTTTTTCAACTTTGTCCATATCATTGTTAGAGGCGGTCATGGATATTTTGATATCATTAATCACTATAGTATCTCCTGAATCTTTTACTGTATCAGAGGCTATTGAAACTGAGGGCGTTGAAACCTGTGGACCTGTCTTAAGTGCATTCTGAATCACTGGTTTTGTAACCTGTTTGGGAGGAACTGGAGTTACCTTTGCTATAGGCGTTGTTCAAGGAACATATGTCTATCCATAAATACCTGCTCAAAAGCTTTATGATTCTCTTCACCAACCATATCATACTCCTTATTCATGATATGGAGAAGTCTTGTTTTGGATTTCTCATCATGTGAACATACCAGAAGAAGAATATCCAATGTTTCTTCTCTTATCCTCATATCCTCTTCAGTTTATTGCCTCTTTAATACATCAAGTATGTTCCATACCTTGTCTGGTATGACTATTTTGAGTTCCAATACTGTCCTTTTGAACTTAATCATGTTAGAGATGATCATAGAATTAATTTCTGATTTGTCTATCTCTTGATATTTTTCATATACACCCTTGAGAGATTCTAGTCTTCCTTCATTAACAATTTTGTTCTTTAGAATAGTTAGACTAGGTCTAAATCCTACCTCAAGAGAGGCTTGTGTGTTCTTTACCTTGATTCTTGTAGTTCTTGAGGATGGATGACTTTTAGGAACTTGCTTCTACCTTCTAGTCAGCTTGCTAGGTACAGAAGGTGGAGAATATTCTAGATCAATGGTGGTTGATGGCGCAGATGTGTCTATATTTGATTTCTTCTTCTCCTTCTTAGGCATATCATTAGACTTTTCTATTTTTACTTCAATGGGATTTTTCTCAAGTTCTTTGGTTATCTTAGCTTCCCTAGCTCTGTCTAGGTCTTCTTGTGTAACACCATGAACTTTTAAGATATTTGAGGTAATCCTTGATGCCTTCCTTTTATTGTCAGCACTGTATAAGATAGAATCAACTTGATTTGTCTTTTCTCTATAAGTACCCCATCTAGGTGCATTGGGATCCTTGGGTGCAGATAGGAGGACTTGTGCATAACCTTCCAAAATATGTTCTTCAACTTCATAACCGAGAGGGTAAATTCATTTTGTTCTAGGCTCAACTGCCTCCATGCAAGTACAGTCAATTTCTACCATGAAACATATGGTGTCTTTGTATTTCTCAACTATCTTCTCAGGTATCCTGAACCTCTTCTGCATCTTGATCCTGAATGTTCTGATATCCATGTCTATAGTATCTTTCGCACTACTCTTTGATGTAGCTTTTAGTGATATCTGAGACATAGTAGGTTTACTCCTATCTAGGTAAAGATTTGAAAATTTACCAACAATGTGGAAGTACAGGTAGATGATCAAAGAGCCAAACCTAAATATATTTCTCTTGTCATTCTTAATAGACTTTATGTTCTCAATTAGCTATGCAGGCAATACTTCATAGAGATTGCACTGAGTGTTATCTTTCACTAACCTTGTTTCTGCCAGAACTGTTGCTGTGGACACACTATTTAGTTTGCTTGCCTGCCAAAACTTGTTTCCAAGTATCATAGTGAGGAGTTTGATGTCATTCTCCTTAATAGGATCAATATTCATGCCATGCCTATCACTTCTAGATAAGAAAACTTGTTCAACCTGCTTCTTAACATCCCTACCAGTAGTAAGAACCGGTCCAGTCTTAGGAAGTACAGTCATTTCATGGATTAGGTCTGCAGTGATGCAGACAGGAACCTCACCAATCCAATATAGGTCATCATGTATCCTGCTCAGTAATATCTTCACCCATTCTGTCTCATAGAACTCATGCACTTTGGAATACTCAAAGATATGGTTATCAGTGAGATGCACATATTCATCCTTGAATGAGTATTCTGGTTTCATCATTGAACCCATAAGAGTAGCTATGATGTTTTCTCCAACTTTTTCCTTCTTGTTGTAGATGTACACATGAATGTCTTCCATGTGCACGACTCCTAGCAGAGTCTTAGATAATGCTCCTTCAACATCATCTAATATAGACTTGAATGGATTCTTCATAAAGACAAATCTCTTCCTTTCAGCAATGTCAAATACAACTGGGGTTGCCATACTTACTTGCAGCTTGATTAAGTAGGGTTTCATAGTAAATCAAAACAACGCAAATGCTAGGGTTTGGTTTCAACTTGCAATATGTTTACCAACTGATCAAATCGATACCTTTGATTGCTTTTGATGCTTAGTTCTTCTGTGCTTTGCAAATTTTTTATCTCAGATGTGAACAATGAGAATAATCAATCAATCTACCGATTTATATAAAGTTTTTTTGCATTTAATGTTGTAAGTGCTTTTACTGAGATTTTCAAACTTTCTTCAGAATGAAGTATGGACAATGCATGAATGTATACTACATTCTTTTGTTATCCCTGATATGAATCCTAAGGCACATAGTTAGAGGTGAGTATACCATCCATGAAGGGGTACAAAGCTAGAATAGCTCCCCCTAAGACCATGACGGTCAGCTATCCAAAATTAGAAGGTGTGTCCACTAAGGATGCATCTACTACCTTGTTCTCTTCATTATCCTTCTTTACTTCAACCCATATTTTATCTGAGTTAGTTTTAGCTTCCACAAACTTAACTTCTCCTGATTCTTCAAACACAGACCTTTTAGCATTCTCTTGTCCTTGTGTTCTTGACTTGTAAAACCTTGATATGTGTCCATATTTTCCACATGAGTGATGAATGATAGGAGGTATAATGTTGTTATTCATCATGTTGCACTGCTTGGCTATGTGTCCATTGTAATTACATATCTAACATGTAATGTTCTGCAAGTTTCTTTGAGGTTGGTTTCTCTGATTGTGTTGAGTCTGATTCCTTTGGTTCAGTTGTGACTGATTTCTTTGATTTTTCCTACAATGAATAGCCCTATGACCAAATTTATTATAGGAGTAACAGTAACCATTAAAGGGTCTTACATCATTACAATCTCTTTCCAAGTGACCATGTTTGTTATAGGCATAGCAAGTACGGTTGACTGCCTTGTGCTCTGCTTTAGTCTCTTCGTGATTTTCAGTTTTCTTTTCTTCTATAGATTCCGTTTGAGATTTCTTTCTTTCTTGTAATGAATTGATCTTAATTTGAGCTATACTATATCCCATACCAGTAGTGTCACCTTTTAGCTTTTATTCATAAATCTATGATTGAATTAAATCAAAACTTGTGTGAAGTTTATCAATCTTGTCTTTTGCTCCTGATAATTCAGATTCAATCTTATTATTGATGTTTTCCAATTCCAATATTTTCATATTGGCTTGCATGATTTCTTCATCTAATTGTTTATTTTCTTTGTTCTTCTCTTCAATATCCATTAGGCTATTAGTTAACTGATCATTCAATTCTTCTATCTTATCCTTTAAAGATAAGTTTTCTTCATTCAGTTTCTTGACCATTTTCCCAAAATCATTTGTAGAGCAATCTTTCAAATCTTTTCTTAACCTTTTGATAACCATTTGTGAGCCATAAAATTTTACTTTAAGTTCCTCATTTTCTTTCTAAGATCTATCTAGATCTTCAAGGGATTCTTTTTCAGATGTTTTCTTCTGTTGAATCCATGATCTCCTCAAGTGGTTAAACTTTCTTTCAGCGGACAAGAGCTCTGATACCAATTGTTGGAAACACTGAGAGGGGGGGTGAATCAGTGTTTAACTAATTATTCTATTTCATCAACTTTAAACATATATCAATTATATATCACTTGAAGCTTAACATAAGATTACATAACACATAATATGATTATGGAGAAACCTTTATTAGAGGAAAACCCTGGTGGGAATTGGTACCCACAAATATTGCACTAGCATAATGAGCCTGTTAAAGTTCCTTTGCCCTGTTAGGAGCAGTCTTTACAATTCAAGTACAATGACCTGGTTAAAGGCCTAACCCTGTTAGGAGTCTTTTACAAACAACCCTATTAGGGGTGAGGACTCACTGTCCAAGATCTCACTGCTCAATGAGAAAGAAGGATACAACCTCCTAAGAATAGATATGCACTATATCCAAAAGTGAACTACTTTATATGACACAAATGTTTGATCAGTTTTGGTTATGAACTTATGCTCTTATCTTCTTTAAGGGCTCTATCTCATGCTAACATCTTTACACTACTCTTCTCTACATATTTCTTTGACACTTCAAACATATCTTTTCATTACATATATATATATATGTTTATGCCTAAATAGACGCGACTATAAACAAGACCTTAGTCGGCCCAAAAACAACATTCACAATGCTTCCAAATAAATTGGCTTAAGCATGTTTACAATAATGTTTAATACATGATTAAAAAATTATTACAATAGGCACTTAGCCTTTACACAAAAAAATATTACATGCTAATCAAAAACTTGAAGTCGGCTTCATACTCTGTATTCTAAACTGCTATTGTACTTGTTCTTTCTGTAACTTGTCCGTACTAACATTCCATACCATGCATGTATAGGGTAAGCATAAAAACATATCATAGAGCTTATGTCTGAAGGGGCTTGGTTTGAATCGGCCGTACACACATGTGTTGGTGCTCTGATCATCTGTGTATCTCTGTTCTGTATTGTCTTCTATACTTAGTCAATTTTAACTACTAAGTTTACTGTCAAAACTTCATATGACTTTGTTGCCATAATGACAACACAAAATAAGTCATATACTCCCTGGGATTCAACTTTCCAATAGGATATAAAGAAATACCAAATAATATAAGGTTACATTTGTTTTTATAAAGGCTCAATACAACTATGACTATAAAGAAATACTTTAAAACAATAAGGGTTACAATGGTAAAATTTCTAGTTTCAAATCCTAGAGTCAATATGATTTGCACACACCAGGCATCCAATTGAACCTGCTAGATATGAGGTTGACCATGGAGGCTCACCTCCCAACCTATAACTTTACAAGGTCACCCCCGAGCTTGGGGATCCAAATTGGAATGGCAGATAAACATGCAATACTCAACTTTTAGAAAGTACAATCAAAAACTTAAACATGAAGAAAACTCTGTAGCACAAGATAGAATAGGAGAAAGGTCTCCAAGATGCCTTCCTAAAAATAGGGGTGGTGGTAGACATTCTCAGTAGAAAAATCCAAGTACAAATAAAATAAAAAACCACCAGCCACACATGGACTTGGAATGACCATCTCCACGAGATGCAGTCATGAACAATAACCTCCTTATGCCCCCCAGGTGCCCTTAGGCCCTACTTGGCATCATGGGTATCATAAAACCCCATGTATTTCCCTCCTCACATGGGAGACTCTATACTAAACTAGAGTCTTTTCCTACCACCCCCTTCAAGGTTACTCTGCCCTCCCAAGGGTTATTGTGCCTTGAAGAATCCTATTCAAAATTAATCACAAATAAAAGCACAACAAAATAAAACACCAAACAGTCATTTTGAAAATAATCATAAAATACATAGGACTCCATTAATGTAGTTTCAAGCTCAAGAACATACAAGAAACCATGAAATATATAGTAAATAAGACCAACCTTTATCCAAGCTAAGGTGAGTTGAAAATTGGTGATGTGTTATCCTTCCTATTCTCCTTCTCCAAAAGTTCCTCCAAATCTAAAATTTGTCTCTAAGGGTAGAGAGTGGGTGAACACCCAACTCTTTCTAAAACCTTCCCTATATAGGAAAAAACCTCAAAAAATATCCAAGTCTAACCAAATGTGACAAGACCCTAGCCATCCCTTTCTCCCACTTGCCTTCATTCTCTATGAAAGGATTTAAATGCAACCTTGGGAGAAAAGAGAGGTTAACCAAAGTTACACTCCTCTCCAAATTCGCTCAAGTTTGAAAATGAGACTTTATGGGAGAAATAAATGAGTTTAGAGGCTCATTTATGACTGAAAATTACCCCTAACCCCTAGGGTACCAAGTTGGGTAGCTAAAATTGACCCTGCTTACCTTCTGGGAGCCTAAAAGCCCCTCCTAAACTACACCTAAAGTTAGCCAACGGATTTCTAAGTCAAGTTTACCATCTAGAAACTTCTAACCTTGGATAAGCTTGGGTACTACACTTAGGTAACCTTAGTTAACCCTACACCTAACCATGACTCACATAACTAGCCATGCTAATATTAATTGCAATAATTGCCAAAATTGACATAATAAATTAAAACAAATGACATAGCTTAAATACATTAACTTTAATTAATTGAAATACACACATGCAAACCATATTTATGAATAAACCACATATACAAGGAGGTCTGTGTTTCTTTATATAAATAGGACCTTGAAATGCACAAAATTTCACACAGGTTCTAATACTGGGTCCCCAATTTAGATCCACGGTCAACTATCCCTACACACTTATTGCACACATCAGTAGGTCCAAAACAACATGATATGAAAGAATAATACGACATCATTAATATATTTCATATAAACTATATCTACATTAGAACTTAAATAAGCATATCATCGATTTCCTAAACCAAATTCCATCATAATTACCTTTACACTATAAATCTCATATATGACATCATCATAAACTAAAATTGAATCAAAGCATGTAGTATCTCGAGTGTACCCTGATTAGATAATTAGGTACTAAATATATAACGTAGGATTAAACATATCCTCAAATACATAAGTCTCTCCAATAGTCAAAGTATGTCTAAGCATAAACTAATGAAATCATAAATAATAAGCAGTAAAACTATGGCAGTCTAATGTGGGTCTCACAATTGGCTCCCTAATTTGGAAGCTTAACAACTTAGGAAAAAGATCTCAAGATGTATAGGATGGATGCACCTAAGTTTAATAAGAATGCAGATGACTTTGTAATGTGGGCAAGTAGGATGAAATTGCACCTTTTAGGAGTCTCAGATAATATAGTAGATTTTCTCATGAATGAATATGTACAACCTACCAGTATACTTATTAAAGTAGAGAAGAAAGAGAATTTGATTCATGACTTTGTTATGATAGAGCTTGCAAGCGCCTTACACAACTCTTAGTTTGTTGATATAAAAGATCTACCTTCAACCAAGTAGATTTAGGATAAGATGGTACAAGTACATGGTGTAGATGAACATGTCTTACAAGAAAAGGTTGACAGACTAAAAGGAAAATATGATGAAATGAAAATGCAAGAACAAGCAACAATTGCACAATATGGAACCGGGATAAAAGAAATTGTCGCATCCATTAAAGGAGCTGGTGGAAAGATGGAAAAAAATGATGTTGTAATTAAAATTCTCAGAACAATTCCACATAGGTATGATATTAGAGTTTCTATGATACAAGAGCTAAGAACAATTGATAAGAGTAAGATCATAATTAACTCACTTATTGGTGGGCTTACAACATTTGAATTAAGTAATTTTGACAATAGCCAACCTAGTAGTTAAGTTACATTTCAAGCTACAGCTAATGTTGGATCATCTAGAAAAGGAAAGACTGTTGCTTATGACTCTGGCGAATATAAAGGATTAGTAGCTGGGGAGAAAGAATTGGAAGACCTTGTATCTTTGATTGCTAGGATATTTTCTAAAGGTAAAGGAAGATATAAAGGGAAAATCCCTATTGCATGCTATAATTGTAGAAAAATTGGTCACTTCACACACAAATGTCCTAACAAACCAAAAAAGGAACATGATGGAGAAAATAAATACAAATACAAGAGGTACAAAGATTTCACTCGAAAGAGAAAAAAGCTATGTTATATCACTTAATAAGAAGAAAATGATTATAATACTGATGGGGATGATAATGATGAGGAAATAGTGTTTTTTGATATAAAGGAAGATCACTCTACCGACAACGCTGAAATTGGTGAAGAGAAATATTTTATCTCAAATGTGAACTATAACAATGATTGGATCATTAACAGTGGTTGTACACACCATATGAGTGGACATAAAGATAGATTCATAACCATAAAAAAATGTGACAGAGGAATAGTTAAATTTGGAAAGGGTTCCCCTTTCATTATTAGAGGTAAAGGTACTATTGCTTTAACTGATGATGTTTACTGGACTAGCAGATTAAAATATAGTTTTTTAAGCGTGTCTTGGTTGAATAACAAAGGATTCAAATTTGAGTTTAGTAATGGAAAATGAAAAATATTTGAGAAGACCGGAAAAATGATTGGTACTGGTGGATAGACAAAAAGTAATCTTTTCAAACTGAATACTATAGTTGGTACAATTGGTCATTGTTTAATTGTTAAAGTTGAAGAAAGTTGGTTATGGCATAAGAGATCATGTCATGTGAACTTTGATAATTTAGTAAAGGTTAGTAAGAAGAAACTGTTAGAGGTATACCAATATTGAATAAACCACAGAATGCAGTATGTAAAGAATGTCAGTTAGGTAAGATGACTATTTCAAGTTTCTTAATCAAAGACTACTCTATAGAACATATCTTAGACTTGGTAAAAGACAGATTTATGTGGACCTATAATTACAGAAAGCTATCATGGAGAAAAATACTTTATATTGTTTATCGATGAATACTCAAGCATGATGTTTTTAAAAGTTAAGTTAGATTCTCTTCATATGTTTAAAATGTATAAAGCTAGAGTTGAAAAAGAAACTAGAAAAACTTTGAAATGTCTTAGATCAGATAGAGGTGGTGAATTTACTTCTAATGAATTCAATTATTATTGTGAAGAAAATGGAATCAACAAACAGTTGACTGCACCAAGAAATCCTCAATAGAATGGAATTGCAGAAAGAAGAAACATATCTATTGTAGAATATGTGAGAACACTGTTAAATCAAAAAGGATTTGTACAAAAATTCTAGAGAGAAGTTGTTAGCACTATTGTATATACACTGAATTGGATACAACTCAAGAAAGGAGCAAACAAGACACCTTATAACATCTAGTATGGTCGAACACCTGATGTTAGTTATTTCATAATATTTGGAAGCAAATGTTATAGTAAGAAGGATGATATAAATGGAAAGCTTGATAGTAAAAGTGATGAAGGAACATTTCTAGGATACTCTACTAAAATTAAAGCATTCAAGTGCTTGAACAAAAGGGTAAATAAGATCATTGAAAGTGCAAATGTAAAGATTGATGAATTTTTAGAATAGAATGAAGAGAATACTAGAAGGATACAATGAATTAATTTATTTTGAACCTAAAAAGTTAGAAATAAAACAAGCAAGTACAGGCACCGATAACACACAACCGATAACAAGGACAGGATGGAATGGGAGGGAGGAGGGGAAAGAGCGGGAGACATTTTTTTGAATTTGAACATGGGAGGGAAGTTGGGAGATGAAGGTTCTGTAGCCAGATCTACGACAGTGGAAGCGGATTCTGTTGTAAGAGCTTTGTTAGATGTTGAGGAAAAAGCTGGTGGGTCAGCCTTGGCATCGTCTAGCTAGGATAACGGTCCTGTCATAGGGCCAGAGGTGGAAAAACCTAAAAATTATAACATCAGGGATGAGTCAACAAAACCAATTAAAGGTAAGTCACATGGCTTTTCCTCGAATCTAGGTAAAGGGAATTGGTTGGGTCTTTTTGGAGTTAAACCCTCTGGCAAGTCCTCATTCCCAAAGGTGAATATTTTGGCTGACCCACTTAAGGGAGAATTTGGCATTATTATCCCCGACCCCATTGTGGATCATATTGTGTCTATCATGGCTTCTACCTTGGTTGGAAAATTTATGGGTCCACGACCGAATATAGATTTAGTCAGATCCTTTGCAGATAAGAAATGGAGACTTAAAGGCCAAGTTGACATTGCCACAATACCAAAAGGCTTTTTCTCATTTGAGTTCTCTAATGGGGAATATCTATCAAAAGTATTGTGTAGTGGTCCTTGGATGATGGGTAAATCCTCCTTATCTCTACAAAAATGGATGACTAGCCTCGACTATAATGACAGTATTTTCATTGCTGCTCCAGTCTGGGTTCATCTTCCTAGGATGCCATTGAAATATTGGCATGAAGATATATTGATAGCCATTGTTGGTTCCTTTATGGAGCTTCTTTCCATTGACCCAATGATATAAGCAAGGACTAGACAAGTTAATGCTAGGATTTGTGTGAACATATAGCAGAGTGTGGATCTTCCACAAGTTAGAACTCTGAAATTGAAGCTAGGGTCTTTGAAGCAAGATGTTGAATATGAATCAATGCATTTTGCTTGCTTCACATGCAATAAATCTAGTCACTGGGAAAAACATTGCCCCCAAAAATGTCAAATGGAAAAAAAGAAGGTTCAGGAACAAAACAAAGGTCAGAGAATGGAGTGGAAAAAAAATAGAGGAAACTACTATCCCTTCTATAATCTCTGACAAAAATAGGGAACAAAAGGCTACAGGTATCTCTAAAGAGAATAAAAAGATTCAACATAAGGAGCGAAAAGGGGAAACCCAAGCAAGAATAGAACAAGAATCAGAAAAGCAAGAATTGGAAGGAAGAATAAATGAGCTCATTAGTCTAAAAATCTCTATAGAAGAAAGAGTGGAGTCTCTCATAGGAGAAGTGATACTGAAGGACCTAAGGGTGGAAGAAAGTTTGTTTCCTCCTAACAAAGAAGAAAAAGTAAGGGACTCTTGGGAAGAAGACTCCCTGATAGGGACAGAAAATGTCTTAACCTAGAGTTCAGAGGAAAGACTGGAAGCAGAGAATGAACTAATTAGAGGAAACAATAATGAATCTCCCTTCAACCTAAAACAGATTAAACCTTTGGAAAAATTGGACAACAAGAAAGTAACAGATTCAGAGGATAAGGAAAACCCTTGGAAAATAGTGGGAGATTCAAAGAAAGGATAAGGAAAGAGAGGCTTTAGATCCCCCCAAGGAGACCATCCTGCTAATGATTTGAATAAAAACTCAGGGAAGAAACCTGAGAGTGCTTTAATGGGGAACTTCAATTTGAAGTCGACAAAAATGAATGGGGTTCAAAAACTAGAAGTTCTGACAAGAGGTCAACAGAAATTTGATACTAGAACTCCAAGACAAGATAAAGGAAGGAGATCTAAGAAAACCCAGAGAGAAGAGGAAGCAAAATAGAACATTGCAGATGGTAAACAACTCACCATCCATCAGGTTTTTTCTCCAATCCTTAAATGAAGATTATTTCTTGGAAAATTTGAGGACTCAATGATTCTCATAAGAAAGATGTAGTTATTAATTTAGTAAGAGACTCTAAACTGAACATTCTGATGATTCAAGAAACTAAGATGATAAAAGAAAAGACAGAGAAACTAAAACTGATTAAAAATGGGAGCAATTATGGAAGTAGTTCTGAAGGGGCTTCTTGGGGGTGACTATTTTTTGGAATCAAACTTGTTTCAAATTCCAGCTTCTAAAAGAAGAGAAAAACTTTCTTGTATTTAAAGTTTGGAGTCTTAAGGACAATTTTTCCTGGATTCTTATTAATGGTTACGCTCCTAATACAAAATCTAGAAGATTGAAGATTTGGAAGAAGCTGCATGCTTTTAGGGAAACCTGCACTGAGAACAACTGTATGATCATGGGGGATTTCAATACCCCTTAGAAGCATGAAGATAAATTGGGAGGGAACATGACCCAAGTGGAAATCAAGGTTGATTTGATGGATTTTATAATAAATGAAGGCTTGTTGGATGTTGAGATGGAAGGAATAAATTATACTTGGTCAAATCGTAGAGTTGGAGCTGAACTTATCCAAGTCAAGCTTGATAGAGTGCTCATCACCTCAGACTGGTATACTAAGTTTTCCTATGTTTTAACTTCTCTATCCAGAATTAGGTCAAGCCATTTTCCTATATCTTTCTCTGATAGTCCTTTCTCTGGCAAAATTAATGTGCCTTTTAGATTTGAGAAGATGTGGCTTGACCATCCTAATTTGGATAGTAAAATTAGGGAGTGGTGGAACATAAAGGTGGAAGGTTCTACTATTTTCAAAGTGGTTAAGAAATTGGCTAATGTTAAATTTAATGTTAAACATTGGAACAAGAATGTTTATGGGGATATTTTTCAGTCCAAAAATAAAATCCAAATGGACCTGAAAGAAATCCAAGAGGAAATTCAAAGAAATGGTCTGACTAAAAGTTTAAAAACCCAAGAGAATCAAGTTCTTGCGGACCTCCACAACATTATAGATAAGGAGGAGACTTTCTGGAGGTAGAGATCCAGATCTCTTTGGTTGAAATCGGGAGATAAAAACACTAGATTTTTTCATCTTATTGCTCTCAAATACAAGGCTATAAACATGATTCATTCCCTATCTGGCACTAGATATATCATTTCTAAAGAAGAGGAAATAAGGGAATAAATGTTGGGGTACTTTGCTACTCTGTTATCTAAGGACCAAAACCTTAATATGGAAGATCAAGGAAAATTAATTTCTTTGATTCCTAGCAAAGTTGATCATCTTTCTAATGCTTTCCTTAAAGCCATTCCTTCAGATATTGAAATAAAGAAGAATGTTTTTTCCTTTGAAGGAGAAAAATCCCCAGGTCCGGATGGGTTCCAGTTGTTTTTCTTCCAGCATTTTTGGAGCATTACAGGTAAAAATGTGTGTTCTATTGTTAAGGAGTTCTTTGGAACCAAATCTATCCTTAAGGAATTAAACTCCACTTTTATAGCCCTCATACCTAAAATACCTAGAGCTAATATTGTTGATGGATTTAGACCTATAAGCCTCTGTAATTCTTTGTACAAAATCATTTCTAAGGTTCTTACCTATAGAATTTTGAGCTTCCTGCCTAATCTAATCTCTCCCCAATAGAATGGTTTTTTTCTGGGAAGATGGATTATGGATTCCATAATACTTGTTCGTGAGAATATTCATTCCCTTCAAGCTTCAAAAAAAAAGGGTTTCTGATGAAACTAGACCTATCAAAAGCCTATGATAGAGTGGACTGGTCTTTTCTTTCTAATATCTTAAGGTATTTTGGCTTTGATAAGGATGTGGTCAGACTTATAATGCAATTGATTTCCACTGTGACCTCCTTTGTTCTGGTTAATGGAGGATCATCTAAATTTTTCACCCTTCTAGAGGCCTGAGGTAAGGAGACCCTATATCCCCCTTCCTTTTTGAAATTATGGTAGAAATCCTTTGAAGATACATCAATAGCTTGGTGCTAACTAGTCAAATTTATGGTCTCCAGCCTTCCTCTGCATTGCAGAAGTGTTCGCATGAACAATTTTTTGATGACACCATCATGATGGGGGAAGCCTCTATGAAAGAAGCTAGGAATATGAAAAAGGCTCTAAATATTTATACAAATGCTTCTGGGAAATCTATAAACTGGGAGAAAAGTTCCTTATTCTTCAATAATACCCCAGAAGAAAGACAAAGGAAAATTTCTGCAATTCTTGGGTATAAGATAGGGATATTTCCTGCCTCTTATTTGGGTCTTCCCTTATGTCTGAAACCTGATGAGTCTTTCTAGAATGGAATCCTAGATAGATTTCACAATAAAATGGTTGGCTGGAAAGGAGCTACTTTGAGCCAAGCTGGTAAAGTTCAACTTCTAAAATCCACCCTTCAAAACCTTCTATTTTATGCTCTTAGTCTCTTCAAAATTCCTCAGAAGTATGCTGATTTGATTGAAAAAAAATCCAGAAAAGATTCCTTTGGTATGGTGTTGAAGAGAATAAAATTTTTAGCCTTGTGGCCTAGGATGTGGTTTGGAAACCAAGGAAGTTTGTGTTGGAAACACTGAGAGGGGAGGGGGGTGAATCAGTGTTTAGCTAATTACTTAATTTCAGCACTTTAAACATAAATCAATTAGACATCACTTGAAGCTTAACATAAGATCACATAACACATATTATGATTATGAGGAAACCTTGAGTAGAGGAAAACCCTAGTGGGAATTAGTACCCACAAATATTGCACTAGTATAATGAACCTGTTAAAGTTCCTTTGCCCTATTAGGAGCAGTCTTTACAATGCAAGTATAATGACCTAGTTAAAGGCCTGACCATGTTAAGAGTATTTTACAAACAACCCTATTAGGGGTGAGGACTCACTATCCAAGAGCTCACTGCTCAATGAGAAAGAAGGCTACAACCTCCTAAGAATAGATATGCACTATATCCAAAAGTGAACTGTTGTATGTGACACAGATGTCTGATCAGTTCCAGTTATGCGCTTATGATCTTATCTTCTTTAAGGGATCTATCTCACTCTAATATCTTCATACTTCTCTTATTATGTATCTTCTCTCACTATTTCATTGACACTTAAAATATAACTTTACATTGCATATATATGTTTATGCCTGAATAGATGCGATTATAAACAAGACCTTAGTCGGCCCTAAAACAACATTCACAACGCTTCCAAACAAATTGGCTTAAGCATGTTTACGAAAATGTTTAATACATGATTAAAAAATTATTACAATAGGTTCTTAGCCTTTACATAAAAAAATATTACACGCTAATCAAAATCATGAAGTCGGCTTCATACTCTATATTTTGAACTGCTAGTGTACGTGTTCTTTCTGTAACTTGTTTGTATTACCATTATGTACCATGCATGTATAGGATAAGCATAACAACATACCATAGAGCTTAAGTCTGAATGCACATATCCTGATGTGATCGTACGCATGTGCGCTAATGCCCTGATCAACTGCAAGTCACTGTTCTGTTGTCTTCTACACTTAGTCAATTTTCACTTCATAGTTTACTTTCAAAACTTCATATGACTTTGTTTCCAAAATGAAAACAAAAAATAAGCCATATACTCCCTAGGAGTCAACTTTCCAACAATCTCCCCCTTTTTCATTAATGGCAACAAAGGAATGTGGCCAAGTTACTCAAAATTGACTAACACCCAGAAACTGTATATTCTCATCTTTTAACATATACATACACTACTCCTCATATACACTTTATTCATTATATAAATTACTCCCCCTTTGAAATTAATGACAAATGTGTCAAAAAAACTTGTAAGTTTCTAGATACTCACTCCATGTATACATCTGGATATACAATCTGAAGATTCTTCATCTGTTTCTACCAAAATGCCTTCATTGCATCAACTGTCTGGAGATGGGTGCATAGAGCATATGTGAGCTTCTCCATTTTTATCAGATCCATGCAAGGACCTTGATCATACGTGACAATAGTGACATCAATATGTTTGATGTTCTCATCTAGAACTACTAAGGAGGGCACAAGTGCATTTCTCAACTGATTCTACCTGATCCTTATCTTACTAATCTCCATTTTAGCTTTTTCTATCTTGTCCAGTTGACCTTGATAGATATTGTTGCAAATGTTCATGTCTTGCATGGATGTTTCAACTAATTTTCTAACATTGTCAACCAAGATATCTGCCTCCTCTATCTTTTTGATGTGTTCAAAGGTGATTTTGCATCTGTCCATGTAGTTTGCTATAACCTTCCTGCCTTTTGCTGCCAATTCTTTCAACATAGACTGACCAATCTTTAATGAGTTTAGGTCTAAGGTAAAGTTCTTTACCAGTTCATTTAATCTTTCCTTTTAATACTCATCTTCTACAATTCTCATGGCTGAGTCTACTAAGCTTGTAAAATATGCTTTGAAGCTTGTTAGGATGTTGTCTACATCATTAACTAATTAAATTTTTGCTACTTTCTTGTCCGCATGCACTAGGTCATTCAAAATGTTTACTGATTCCAAGAAGAGAGGGTTTCTCATAACTTGTTTCTCTTTGGATTTTTCCATGGCTAGCACACTAATTTTTATTAAATCTTCTTCTCCCCATGCATCCAGACTTGCTAAGTTAGGAGTTAAACTTGACAACAATGAGTTTGATGGTTGAATGGATTGTGTGAATATAGTATTTTGACTAGTATCCATGCATTCACTTTTTACAGGGATTTCCATAGCTGGTATCTCATTAGTTTGATTGTCTTGTTCTTTATTCAAATCTATTGAATCATTAGGGGGGACTTCATCTTGCTGTAAATATGTGTCATCAGTGCATACCTCCTTTGTTTCTTCAGTGCTTACAAATACTTTATCAACTTTGTCCATATCATTATCAGAAGTTGTCATGGATATCTTGATATTATCAATCACTATAGTATCCATTGAATCTTTTTTTGTATTAGAAGTTATTAAAACTGAGGGTGCTAACACTTGTGGACCTGTCTTAGGTGCATTCTAAATTACTAGTTCTGCAACCTGTTTAGGAGGAACTAGAGTTGCCTTAGCTGTGGGCATCATTGATGGATACATATGTCTATCCATAAATACCTGCTCAAATGCTTTATGAGTCTCTTCACCAACCAGATCATACTCCTTGTTCATGATATGGAGAATTCTTGTTTTGGTTCTTAGGTGCGGCTTTACTAAATCTAACATAATGACTTTCTCACCATGCAAGCACACCAGGAGAAGACTATCCAATGTTTCTTCTCTTATCCTCATATCTTCTTCAATTGCTTGCCTCTTTAACATATCAATTATGTTTCATACCTTGTCTGGTATGACAGTTTTGAGTTCCAATACTATCCTTTTGAACTTAATCATGTCAGAAATGATCATAGAATGAATCTCTGATTTGTCTATCTCTTGATATTTGTCATATACATTCTTGAGAGATTCTAGTCTTCCTTCATTAAAAATTATGTTCCTTAAGACATTAAGACTAGGTCTAAAACCTACCTTAGGAGGAGCTTGTGTGTTCTTTACCTTGCTCCTTATAGTTCTTGAGGATGGATGACTAGTGGGCGCTTGCTTCCTTCCTCTAGACTTCTCTCTAGGTACTGATGGTGGAGATGCTTCCAGATCAATGGTGGTTGATGGCACAGATGTATCTTCATTTGATTTCTTCTTCTTCTTAGGCATATCATCAGTCTTTTCCATTTTTACTTATATGGGAGTCTTCTCAAGTTCTTTGGCTATGTTAGCTTATGTAGCTCTATCAAGATCTTCTTGTGTAACACCATGAACTTTTAGGATATTTGAGGTAATCCTTGTTGCCTTCCTTTTGTTGTCAACATTGTATAAGATAGAATCAACTTGATTTGTCTTTTCTCTGTAAGTGCCCCATCTAGGTTCATTGGGATCCTTGGGCACAGACAAGAGGACTTGTGCATAACCTTCTAAAACATGTTCTTCAACTTCATAACCAAGAGGGTGAATCCATTTTGTTCTAGGCTCAACTGCCTCCATGCAAGTATAGTTAGTCTCCACCATGAATCATATGGTGTCTTTGTATTTCTCAACAATTTTCTCAGGTATCTTGAACCTCTTCTGCATCTTGATCCTGAAGGTTTTGATATCCATGTCCATAGAATCCTTTTCACTACTCTCTGATGTAGTTTTTAGTGATATCTGAGACATAGTGGGCTTGCTCCTATCTAGGTAAAGATTTGCAACTTTACCAACAATGTGGAAGTACAAATATATGATCAAAGAGCCAAACCTGAATATATTTCTCTTTTCATGCTTAATGGCTTTGATATTCTCTATCAGTTGTGCGTGCAATAATTCACAGAGATTTTATTGAGTGTTATCTCACACTATCCTTATTGCTGCCAGAACTATTGCTGCAGACACGCTATTCAGTCTGCTTGCTTGCTGAAACTTGTATCCAAGTATCATAGTGAGTAGTTTGATGTCTTTCTCCTTAATGGGATCAACAGTCATGTCGCGCCTATCACTTCTAGATTAGCAAACTTGTTCAACCTGCTTCTTGACATCCTTGCCAGTAGGAAGAGCTGGTCCAATTTTAGGAAGTCCAGTCATCTCATGAATTAGATATGCAGTAATGCGGATAGGAACCTCACCTATCCAGTATATATCATCATGTATCCTACTCAGTAATATCTTCACCCATTCTAGCTCATAGAACTTGTGCGCATTGGAATTCTCAAAGATAGGGTTATCAGTGAGATGCGCATATTCATCCTTAAATGTATAGTCTAGTTTCATCATAGAACCCATGAGAGATGCAATGTTGTTGTCTCCAATTGTTTCCTTCTTGCAATAAACATATGCATGGATGTATTATACATGTATGACTCCAAGAGGAGCCCTAGAGAATGCTCCTTCGACATCATGTAGTATGGACTTGAATGGATGCTTCTTAAAGACAAATCTCTTCCTTTCAACAGTGTTGAATATAACAAGGGTTGCCACACTTACTTGCAACTTTTTTAAGTAGGGTTTCACGATGATTCTAAAATGATGTGACTGCTAGGGTTTCATTCCAACTGTAATCCATTCACAAACCAACTAATCCTTCAAGCTGTAGTGCTTTGATGCTTGATGCTTATCTGATTTCTAAATGCTTCAATCTCAAATGCAAAGTGAGGCTTTTAAGATCTTTTGCCAATTTATATAAAGATTAATTGTGTTTAATGCTCATTTTCGTAAAGTGGTTTACAGAGAAAATTTCAAAATTTGCTCTCAATGAAGTAAAGGCAATGCGTTAATGCATACAACCTTAATTCATGATCACATGCATGAATCCATAGGTGCATACTCAAAGGTGAGTATACTAGCCACGTAGGGGTTCAAAGCTAGAAAAGCTCCCCCTGAGACCATGAAGGTCAACTATCTAGAAGTAGAAGGTGTGTCCATTGAGGATGCATCTACTACCTTGTTCTCTTCATTATACTTCTTTACTTTGACCCATATTTTATCTGAGTTAGCTTTAGCTTCCACAAACTTAACTTCTCCTGATTCTTCAAACAAAAACTTCTTAGGATTCTCTTGTCCTTTTTTTCTTGATCTGAAAGACCTTGAGATGTGTCCAGCCTTTCCACATGAGTGAAAAATGATAGGAGGTCTGATGTTTTTATTCATCATGTTACGGTTCTCGGTTGTGTGTCCATTGTAATTACATATCTGACATGTAATGTTCTGCAAGTTTCTTTGAGGTTGATTTCTCTGATTGAATTGAGTTTGATTCCTTTGGTTCAGTTGTGGTTGATTTCTTTGATTTGTCCAGCAATGAATAGCCCTATGACCAAACTTATTGTAGGAGTAATAGTAACCATTGAAGGGTCTTACATTCTTACAATCTCTTGCCAAGTGTCCATGCTTATTACAGGCATAGCAAGTATGGTTGGCTGCCTTGTGCTTATCTTTTGTTGGTTCTGCTTTGGTCTCTTCATGATTCTTAACTTTCTTTTCCTCTAAAGAATCTGCTTGAGCTTTCTTTCTTTCTTGTAATGAGTTGATCTCAATTTGAGCTAGATTGTATCCCATACCAGTGGTATCACCTTTTAGTTTTTATTCATAAAGCTATGATTAAATTAGATTAGAACTTGTGTGTAGTTTGTCAATCTTGTCTTTTGCTCCTGATAATTCAGATTCAATCTTATTCTTGATGTTTTCCAATTCCAATATTTTCATATTGGCTTGAATGAGTTCTTCATTTAATTATTTATTTTATTTGCTCTTCTCTTTAATAGTTGTTAGGCTATCAGTTAGCTGATCATTCAATTATTCTATCTTATCTTTCAAAGACATGTTCTTTTCATTTAGCTTATTGACCATTTCTCCCAAATAATTTGTAGACCAAACTTTTAGATCTTTCCTTAGTTTCTTGATAAGCATTTGAGAGCCATCAACCTTTAGTTTTATTTCTTCATTTTATTTCTTAGATCTATCCAGATCTTCAAGGGATGCTTCAAGATTCTTTTTCAGATGTTTTACTTTCATTGAGTCCATGATCTCCTCAAGTGGTTAAACTTTTCTTTCAGAGGACCAAAGCTCTGATACCAATTGTTGGAAACACTAAGAGGGGGGGTGAATCAGTGTTTAGCTAATTACTTAATTTCATCACTTTAAACATAAATCAATTAGACATCACTTTAAGCTTAACATAAGATCACATAACACATAATATGATTACAAGGAAACCTTGATTAGAGGAAAACCCCGGTGGGAATTAGTACCCACAAATATTGCACTAGTATAATGAACCTGTTAAAGTTCCTTTGCCCTATTAGGAGCAGTCTTTACAATGCAAGTACAATGACCTGGTTAAAGGCCTGACCCTGTTAGGATTCTTTTACAAACAACCCTGTTAGGGGTGAGGAATCATTTTCCAAGAGCTCACTGCTCAATGAGAAAGAAGGCTACAACCTCCTGAGAATAGATATGCACTATATCCAAAAGTGAACTGTTGTATGTGACACAGATGTCTGATCAGTTCTAGTTATGTGCTTGTGCTCTTATCTTCTTTAAGGGCTCTATCTTATTTTTATATCTTCATACTACTCTGCTTATGTATCTTCTCTCACTATTTCATCGACACTTCAAATATAACTTTACATTGCATATATATATGTTTATGCCTGAATAGACGCGACTATAAACAAGACCTTAGTTGGCCCAAAAACAACATTCACAATGCTTCCAAACAAAGTGGCTTAATCATTTTTACAAAAAATGTGTAATACATGATTACAAACTTATTACAATAGGTGCTTATCCTTTACATAACAAAAGATTACACGCTAATCAAAATCATGAAGTTGGCTTCATACTTTGTATTTTGACTTGCTAGTGTACTTGTTCTTTTTGTAACTTGTATGTACTTCCATTCAGTACCATATGTGTATAGGATAAGCATAACAACATACCATAGAGCTTAATTCTAAATGCACATATCCTGATGTGATCGTACCCACATGCGTTGATGCCCTGATCGACTGCAAGTCACTGTTTTGTTCTGTCTTCTACACTTAGTCAATTTTCACTTCATAGTTTACTGTCAAAACTTCATATGACTTTTTTTCCATAATGAAAACACAAAATAAGCCATATACTCCCTGGGAGTCAACTTGCCAATAGTTTGGAAGGCTTGGAATAAGAAACATTAGAAATACTAATAAGGCCCTGCCTTCCAAACAGTGCTGGAGAATATTTGAAGAGGAAAAGGAATGGAACTCTATTCTTAAGAGTAAATATCATCTTCATTATTTAGAGGAAACATTAAGGAATCCTTTGGAAATCCAAGGGTCCTTCATCTCGAATGGTATTTGTAAAGGAAAGAACTTGGTTAGAAAAGGGGTTAGATGGAAACTAGGAAATGGCAGGAAAATTAATTTGTGGAATGACAAATGGCTGAAGGAAATAACTTTTAATGAGAATCAGGAATGGATGCCTGCTATTTTGGACTACAAAGAGATAATTGGGGAAATGGTTTTAGATTATTGGATCAATGAGGACTGGATAGATTTAGGCTCTTTTGATATTAATCTCAAAATTTTTAATAAACAACTTAATCAATCATTCTTAAGAGATAATGAACAAGACACTTTGATTTGGGACCCTAAGGAAAATGGTAAGTTCTCTATTTTCTCTGCTTTTTCCCTTCTCCATATCCAGGAAGATCATCCCATCAGCTCTAGGGTATGGAACAATAAGCTTATTCCTAAAATTAACATGTTTTTTTGGTTGCTTGTTCAAAACAAAATTATCATAGTGGACAATCTTTGTAAAAGGGGATTTAATATGCCCAATAGATGTATCTTGTGTTGTTCTGAAGCTAAAACTAGTAATCACTTGATGAGTCACTGCTCTTATACTAGTAAGGTGTGGGATTCTGTCTTCAAATAGATCAACTTGGAATGAGTGAAACCTCAAAAAATTTAGGATCTTGTTAAACAATGGTTTTTCCCCTTTATGGGAAAATATTCTAAAGATCTCTGGAATTTGTTTCTTCCCCACTTTACCTGGAGAATCTGGAAGGAGAGAAATAATAGAGTTTTCAGAGAAAAAATCACTCCTTACGAGAATGTTGCAAACCAAATCTCTAGAAGCTTAATGGAAAATTTTAGAGGTACTCTCCCTAGAGACTCTCCTCTAAATAATAATCAGATATTCATAGATATTCTTAGCAGGAAAAGTCAAGGGCAAAAAGATAAAGACTTAACATTAAGAGAAAATACCATATGGATAGCTCCACCGATTGGATGGGTTAAAGGAAACTTTGATAGTGCAGCGAAAGGGAATCCAGGAAGAGCTGGAGTGGGTGGATTAATCAGAGACTAGGCTGGAAATTTTCTGGGAGTTGTGGCTACCCCCTTGGTAATTCAGACTAACCATGTAGCGGAAGCTAAGGCATATCTTCAAGTTGTGATTTTGGCTAAAGAGTTGGGATATTCAAAGCTATGGTTGGATGGAGATTCCCTAAATATAATAAATTTTATCAAAGGAAAGAATGAGGCCTCATGGACAATTGCCCATATTATAGATAAAATTAAATCTTTTTTGCAATTGTTTTAGGAAACTTACATTTCCCACGTATATCATGAAGGAAACAAGTCAGTGGATGACTTTGCTAATGTGGGGGCCTATAAAGATGTCACTCAATCATGGAAAGGGGAAGTTGATCTTAATATTGAGATCTTAAGTCTTATCAAGTACAATAAGCTTAATCATAATGAAGGCACAATTAATACAAAAATCAATAATGAACAGGACACTTAAGCTTAAGGGTTATGAAAGATGTCAGTCTAGGGATGTGAAAATTATGAAGAATGTTACCTCACATGAATTGTGGGTATTTTCTAGCATTTTGAAACAAAGAAACTAGAAGACTCTTGTGTTTTTGCCCGCTCGAATCCAGAAAGCTCAGAAGTTATCTAAGAATATGGAAGGTGGTTTGAAAAGGGAAGAGCCATTGGATTGCAAGAAATAGAAACAAAAGAAAAAAATTTGGAGAAGACTGAAGCGTAGTGGGGTGACTCAGTGCATGGAAAAATTGCATGGCTGGGACAAATATGTAACTAAAAAACTTGTGGATGGCTGGAAAAATGGCGAGGTGAATTTGTGGGGTAAGTCCTTTACGCTTATGTTGAGCATTATCTCTAAGATTACGGGTTTGTCCACAGATGATATGAAATTTTATAGGGACAACAAACATATGGGGTCACAAGCTTTCAAGATTTTCCCTAAATCTAAAGATGAAGAAACTCTCCTGAGAAAAGGGTATGGAGATTATGTGGATATAAAGAAGATTAAGAGTCTTTGGGCTGATATTCTAATGGTCATGATAGATTATTTTACTCTAGATGGGTGCTACTCAAAAATACACAATCTTCACTTTGTTTTAGTTAATCCTTTTAGACATAATAAGAAAGTCTTGTTTCCTTTCTATTTGCTTAGTTCTTTGAACAACAGCATTATGGAGCACAGGAAAAAGGCCAGCAATCTGGTGCTACATGAAGGGTTAATCATGCTTATTGCAGACTATGCTAGGAATTACACCCTGGAATCCATTCCTAAAAGGGTTAAAGGGAATGTTAATAAAATCAAGCTAGAAATAAAAAAGGTGGACTCAAAGAAGAGGGAAATGAGTAAGATTAAGGAAAATTTGGACAGAGAAGAGGATTCTGAAGACCAAACCCTAGCCCCTCAGGGTAATGAAGAAGAGAACATACAGGATGAGATAATGGAGGATGAGTCTATGAATGAGGAGGATGATCCTAGGAACAAGGAGGAGGATCCTGTGAACAAGATGGATAATTCTGCGAATGAGGAGGATGCCTATGTGAATGAGGAGGAGATTCCTGTGAATGAGGAAGATGAGAATAGGGTAAATGAAGAAGAAACTCAAGAGGAGGAAAAAGAAGAAGAAGATGATGAAGGAAAAGACAAGGAGGATTTTAATGGGAAGCATAATCTTAGGGTTGGTGCTAGAAATAAGAAAATATTGAGAAAGGATCCTGGCTATCAAAATAATTTCAGGTTTGACATTGATGACAGAATCCCTAAGAGTGATGAGGATCATGGCGCTAATATGGAGAAGTGGATCAGCAAGGACATGAATGAAATGAAGAAGCACTTGAACGAGATGGAAGAATCCATGGATCCCTTTAAAACTAAGCTAGAAAAGTTGGAAAAGGATCTTTTGATGAAGGTAAATAATAATAACTTGAATGAAGAGATAACGACCAGAATTATTGCTTTGGTGGAGGAGAAGCTGAAAGATATGAAAGAAAAAATCAGCCACAATGGGCATATGATAAGTATCATTCTTAAGCATAGCAATGAGGGTCTTAAAGTCTCTGTGCTTAATCTTAAGGCTTTGTATGCCTATCTAGAGAGCAGCATGTCGGAGAATACAACTATCACTATGGAAGATAAAGCTGGGATTTTGGGCCTAAGAACTAGAACAAGAAGCGGCATCAAAAGGAAAATTCCAGAGATACCTAAGGAGCTGAAAGCCCTTAAAGACTCCATTGATATGATGGAAGATATGCAGAAAGAGGTTGAGAAAGCCTTTGAAAGTATTAAGTAGTTTCTCTTTTTGTTTCGTGCTGGTAGTTAGCCTGGTAATTATGTTGGTAACTATTTTTTGGCTACTTTTTGTGTCTCTTTTTAGTTTTGCTAGGGTCTTTCTTCTCATTGTATAGTAGGATTTTGATTTTTGTAAGGGTTGTTTTTGTTTATCTTTTATTCTAAGCTATAAATGGTTTCAAGTTCCATTCAAAACTTGTATTTACCTTAATAAAAAACACACAACTGATAACATCGCCGCTAGGTGAAACAAATAATAGAAATGAACGAATTCAAACTGTGGAACCTATAACACCAATAAATATAAGGATTAATCATAGCTTGATAGATATACTAGGAGATAGGAGTGATGGATTATTAACCAGAAGTCAATTAAGATCCAAGAATACTACATGTCTACTATCGGAGATGGAATCGAGATTGGTAAAAGATGCACTAAAAGATGAAGATTGGATATAGGCAATGAAAGAAGAGATTGAACATGTTGAGAAGAAAAAAATATGGTTGTTAGTTTCCATACCTAAAGATAAAAATGTTATAGGAACAAAATGGGTTTTTAGAAACAAACTTGATGAGAATGGTGAAGTAATAAGAAATAAAGCTAGATTGGTTTGCAAAGGTTATGCACAAGAAGAAGGATTGGATTATGGAGAGACTTTTACACCTATCACTAGGTTGGAAGGAGTCATAATATTACTAGCTTACATAGCATATAAAGGATTTAAATTTTATCAAATGGACATTAAATTGACATTTCTAAATGGAATATTAGAAGAAGTCTATATTGAACAACTTGAAGGATTTGTTGTTAAACAAGGTAAGGATTTAGTTTGAAGATTGCATAAAGCATTATATGGTTTGAAGAAAGCATTGAGAGAATGGTATGAAAGACTAAATTCATATTTAGTTAAGATTAGATTTGAAAGAACTAATTATAATAGTAATGTGTATTTGAAAACTGAAAGTGAAGACAAAGTTTTATTGCTGGAATTTTTGTGGATGCTATAATTTTTGGAGGAAATGATTTTCTTAGTAAATCTTTTGCTAAAGAAATGAGGAAATAATTTTAGATGTCTATGATTAGAGAAATCAAAAAAAAAAATTGGTTTACAAGTACAACAGATGTAGAAAGGCATTTACATTACTCGGTCTAAATACATTAAGGAAATATTGAAAACTTTTGGAATGGAAGATTCAAAACCTGTCGGTACACCTATGGTAACTAGTTGTAAACTATCAAAGAGGATGGGAATGAAACATTATATAGTTTAATTATTGGAAAGCTACAATATATTGTTCACAAAAGATCTGATATTGCACATGCGGTTGGAATAATTTCTCAATTTTCATATGATCCTAAGGGTTCACATATGATTGCAGTTAAGAGGATATTCAGATATCTTAAAGGAATAGAAACTTATGGTTTATGGTATGAAAGGAAAGGAGATTTTAATATTCAAGCATATACATATGCAGATTGGGCTGGAAATATTGATGACAAAAAAAATACAAGTGGAGGAGCTTTTTATTTGGGAAGCAAATTAATGTCATGGACAAGCAAGAAGCAGAATTGTATTTCACAATCTACAGCTAAAGTTGAATTTGTTGTTGCCATTAATTGTCAGCAAGTGTAATGGATAAAAAAAAATATTAGGAGTACATGATAAAGTTGAAGAACCTATTATTATACATTGTGACAACACAAGTGCCATTAATATATCAAAGAACCCAGTAATGCACTCAAAGACCAAGCATATAGCTATAAAGTGTCACTTTGTAAGGGAGTAGGTACAAGATAAAGATGTAAGATTGGAGTAAATTCCTACAAAGGAACAAGTTTATGATATATTCACTAAACCACTACCTAATGAGAGCTTTGAATATCTAAGAGGTAAACTAGGGGTCCTACCCATATCGGCAATTAACTAAAATCAGATGCAGTATACATAAGTTTCTAACATTCTAACAAAATATCTTAAGTATGAATTGATGTACAAGAGGACTACTCTATGGGGGAGAAGTATAGGCAAGTAAAAGGAAAAATAAAGCAAAATAAGAAGACAGAACAGTAAGGTTGGTCACCTATGGCATTGTTGTCAAAGGGGGAGAATACAGAAAGGAAGAAGAGAGTAAAGAATAAGAGAACGAAGAAAGTAGAGAGATGAGCGGGATAAATAGAACTAAAATATCAGTATGAGGAATGTACAAAGATGGTGTATCACTAGAATTTTTCCAAAGTTTTTCATCAATGACAAAGGGTGGATATTGTTGGCATATGGAGAGATTGTTGGCATAACTACTCTAGTTGATAAGGAAGTTAAGTGAATTTAATGTAAAGGTTAGATCAATTATAGAGTTTGTAATTGATGTCAAATAGTCAAATAAGAAAAGTACTAACTATCGAAGAGAAGGAAGTCTTATCGATGTAAGGAGGTTAGCTATCGATAGCCAAAAGCTATCGGTTAAAAGGAGAAATCACAACACAGCGAACATGGAGGAAGAAAAGGAAAAAAATTTAATAAGATGATGAATTTATGATTGTTGGATCTAGGTTTTATTTTTTTATGCTTAAATATTAACTACTTAAGGATGAGACAAGAAGAATTTTGGTATCATGATGGAGAAGAAGACAAGATATCAGTTGAACAGAAGAACTAATTAGAGAAGGATTGTTGCAATTAGAGAAGAGGATACAGAGGATTGGAATGGTATGTTATTGTATTAAGGAACTTAATTGGATTTGATATAGAAGAGATAGTGTAAACTAAAGATCATTTTATAGGTTGTTACTCTCTAATAATTGTGATAGTAAAATCCCTTAGTGGGTGACCCTAACAGGTCTATTGTAAATTCTTTAACATGGTATCATTCTCAAAAGAGTGTCTAAAATCTTCTAACCAGGTTACTCCTAATAGGGTATAAGAATTTAATAGGTCTCTAGATAAATCCCATAACTGGGTAGCATTTAACATTGCTTTTGTAACCCTTAACCGGGAAAGCTCTTAATCGAACGTATTTCAAAAGAGTAAAAAAATTTTGGGCACTGATCTCACACTGTGGTTTTTTTCCTAATCAGGTTTCCAAAATATAAATATTGGCATTGATGTTATCTAAATGTTTACTTTCTATTGCATGGATGTTTAATGTTATGGTGACTGATAACACTATTATAGGTTAATTAAGCTATCATCGGTAAATCTACTAAGAGAAGATTTGTATTTTGTTTTAAGGTTAAGTTGGAGATTATTGATTCACCTCCCCCCTCTTAGTAACCTTTCTTATACCTACAGTCACCATAGGATTACCAACTATCTTTGAATCTTCTATTCCAAACTTCTTCAACAATTCTTTCACATACTTGGACTGAGATATAAAAATTCCATTTTTTTCCTTTGTAATTTGCAGACCTTGAAATAATGTCATCTCTCTAATCATAGACACTTCAAATTCATTTTTCATTTCATTTTTTTAGAAAACTCTTTTCTCATCATATCATTCCCTCCAAAGACAATACCATTAACAAAAACTTCAACAACTAGAATGTTATCATGATCAATCTTCATGTATGAATTACTATTAGTAGTAAAAATTTTAAATCCAAGCTTTAATAGATATTTATCCAATCTTGCATACCATACTCTAGGGGCTTGTTTTAGTCCTTACAAATCTTTCTTCAACTAGTAACCATATTACTATCATCAGACAATTGAAATCCATCTGGTTTCGTATTGTACACTTCTTCTTCCAATTCACCATTTAGGAATGCAGAATTGACATCCATCTAATAGACTTTGAAATCCTTGTAGGCATCAAAAGAAAGAAACAATCTTACAAATTCAATTCTTTCCATAGGGGTAAAGGTTTCCTCAAAATCAATTCCTCCCATTTGTGAATATCATTTATAAACAATTCTTGCTTTATTTCTAATAGCTTCACCTTCCTCATTTAATTTTTTCAAATGACCCATTTGGTTCCAATTACATTTTTGTCTTTAGGTATAGGGAAAAAAAACCATGTTTTATTCTTTTCAATCTGCATCAATAATTCTTTCATTGCTTTTACCTAATGTTCATCTTTATATGCTTCAGTCATGTCCTTGTGTTCAATTGAAAGCAAACAATACTCAACTCTATCTTCAATAATTCTTCTTCTAGTTTGAATACCTGTATTTATATCTTTTATTCTCTAAATTTTAGAATTATTCAACCTTATATACATGGGAGTTTTAGGTTTTTGTTGAATTTCAAACTCTTGTGTTCTTTCTTATGCACTTTCACTAGTTTCTTCTCCTTGAGGTATAGGATTTCCCCGAGTGATCTGAGCTTGATTCTGGGTTTGAGGTTTCTTTTCTTGGTTTGTATTTCCATTATAATCATTTGATCATATCTGAAGGATCTAAATTGTCTATGATCACTTTCATCAGCCTTGACATTTTCATTCTTGGCTATCTTCTTCAATCTATTATTATAACATATGTAGGCCTTTATTTCTATTGAATAACCAAGAAATGTTCTTTCATCACATCTAGCATCAAAATTTCCTAAATATTCATCCCTCTTGATATAGCACTTACTTCCAAAAAATTTGAAATATTTAATAGTAGGAATATGACCACACCATAATTCATAAGGAGTCTTACTAGTATCACGTTTGATGTGCACCTGGTTTAGTGTGTAAACTGTAGTACTCACAACTTATCTCCAATAGGCATGGAGAATATTTCCTTCCAACATCATTGTCATGGTAGTGTCTAGAATTATTTTTTTCTTCATTTCCTCTACTCCATTCTATTAATTGAGGGGTCCTTGGAGCATACATTTGTATTATTATCCCATTTTCTTCATAAAATGCATTAAACTCACCGAAAGTCAATTCACCTCCTCTTTCATATCTCAGACGCTTCAGCTTCAAACCTATCTCAGTCTCAACCATAGCCTTGAAAATATTAATTTTTTCTAGAGCCTCAGACTTCTCCCTCAAGAAAGTAACCCACACCATCCTACAATATTCATCAATCAATAACATGAAATATCTATCTCCCTAAAAATTTCTAACTCTAGCAGGACCACACAAATCAGTATGCACAAGGTCCAAAAATCCACTTAAACAATAATTCTTACTCCTGAAAGTATTTATAGTGTGTTTTCCCAACTGACATTTCTTGCACATAGGGTTAGCGGGATTTTTCAACCTAGGAAGATCTCTCACAACCTCAGTAGAACTTATCTTAACAATTTTATCAAATTTTAAATGACACGTCCTTTTATGTGAACCAACTTTCATCAATCTGATTAATCAAGCATCTCTTTTCAACACTATTAAAATGAAAGACATTACCTTTGTTTTTTGTACCTGATGTAATTTCAATTCCATATCTTCCCAATATTCTACACTTTCCATTCTTGAATTTCAGATCATATCCCTTGTCAACCAACTGTCCAACACTCAAAAGATTATGTTTTAGACCTTTAACATACAATACATCATTAGTATTGTTCTTACCATCAAGATTAATGGATCATCTATCATAGATTAGATAAGGTGTATCATTACCAAACCTCACAACACCACCATCATACTTTTAAAAACTCACAAACTTGATCTTATCACCTATCATATGATATGAGCATCCATTTTCAATCACCCATTCATCCTTTTCTTCAACTTGTGCGGACAAATATATTTCCTCATTCATGTAGCTAGTAGAGTCAGTAGGTATTAGATCATCATATTTGATAGAAATAAATACCCATTCATTATTACTTGAACCTCCTTTATTAGATTCATCACCTATCACACCGTCTTCAACATAATATAATTTCTTATAAAATCTAGGTTTCCTAGGTTTATCTTTAGGAACTCTTTCCAAACATATTGAAGAAAAATGACCTATCTTATTGCAAGAAAAACATTTAAGAGACAATTTTCCTTCATACTTACCAGCACCTTTGGGCAATCTCTTGGAAATAAGGGCTTAAATCTCCTCAATCTCTCACTCTTCATATTCAATCTCCTTCATCTCCTTCTCATATCTAGACACCCTCCTTGTATAACTTTCTCCCAGATCACATATTTACTTGTCCTTTTCATAAATAGTAGCCTTGAATACAAATTTTATCTTAGGAAATGAATCACCAAAATCACTCATCTCAAAAGTTGTAAGCTTTCCAATAAACATGTCTTTGGTTACATTTTTCATAGTTATGATCTCCTCAATGATAGCAAATTTATGCTTGTAGCATGCTTGTAAAGATCTAAGCGCTTTAGCAACAATCTCTGATTCTTCTAACTGTCCACCGGCACATCTAATATTGCACACAGGTTTATTCAAATTTTGCATGAAAGAAGCAATATTCTCATCTTTTCCCATCCTTAGCATGTAGTATTTTCCTTTTAGGCTCTACAAATTTGCAATCTTCACACAAATTTCACCTTCATATGAAGTTTCCAACTTCTTCCAGATCTCATGAGCAGTATTTAATTCCATAACATTTGTCATCTTAGTATTAGTCAAAGCACTCAACAATTCTTCCTTAGCACTAATAATTTTTTCATCCTTCTTAATCTCATCTGGAATTGTAGGATTTTCAAGAGTAGTATACTAATTGTAGGTAATATCTCAAAAAGCTTCACCAATTCATTAAAATTATATTCCATGCAAATTTTCCAAATAGCATAGTTGGTACATTTTGATTAAACTGATGAATATATTATGGAGATGATGAAGACCGAGTGATACCGAGTATCATGATTGTAGAAATGGTTAGATCAGTTATTGTTTTGTCATTGATGTCAAGAAATTGATTAATTAATTTTTATTATGTTACCATATATTAAGAGGAGAAGTTAAATGGGTGACAAATACAGATCAGAAAATGATGGATTAATTATGATATAGTTGTTTTCTACTATATATTTGATGTTATCAAATCGGTATAATTGATTGATCAAGTCAGAAAATGCAAAGAATTAAAGTTATGGCTGAAAGAGTTACTTTACCGAGCTAGATAGAGTTAATTGGTAGAATGTTAGGTGAGTTGGTTACAGTTAATTAACATCAAGTAAAATTCAAGAACTAAGAACCGAAGATGAGTTAGACACCAAGCAGTGAATGAGGTTAGTTACCGACTTGCAAAGAAAGTTTTACCGAGTAGAGGATATTGATAATAAATGATGATAAGATCAAATTTAATGCAAAGAGATGATGAGTTGGATGAGGAAATGAATTAAATGATTTTTTTTATAAGATATACGAATGGAAAAATTCAATGAGAGTATCTAAGGGGAAGATCAAGCAATTAAACAGAATATTGAAGATTTTTAAGAAAAGTACAAGTTCCGAGGTAAAAGTGAAATGGGTTACCAAGTTGTGAAATATGAAAAAGCTGATCGAATGACTAAGCGCAAATGAAGGAAAATAAAATTAAGGAGATTAAGAGGCAAAATTATGCCTATATAAAAAATGAGAGACAAATAGAGAATTATGAATACAGAGGCTGGCGAATTGAACATAGAAGAAGTAGTTGAAGAACAACATTTACCGAGTAGAACAAAGAAATAGAGATGGAAGAATCTATAGTCTAAGAAAGAGATCAATGGAGTATGTGATTCCAATATTCAATTGAGAATAAAGGATCTGACACAAGAAAAGATAGGTTCTATATTTACAGATCAAAGTTTATTGTTGCTTATTAATATTTGTAACAAATAAATCTCTTAACCGAGTGGATTTAACAGTCCTATTTGTAAAACCTAGACTTAGGTGACATTCCAAAAGTAGTGTTTAAAGAAATATAATAAGGTCACTCCTAACAGGGTGAAGATCTTAATAGATCTTAGGCAAATCCATTCACAGGGTCACATTTAGCAATTGTGTTTGTAATCTTTAATAGGATAAGTTCTTAACTGAGCATACTTTAGAAGGGTACATTTTTATTGTGGGTTACAATTCCCACAGATGTTTTTCCCAAATTGGATTTCCTCATTAAATTTGGTGTCAATCAAGTTAAATATAGAGTTATATGAGCTAATTCGATGTTGCTAAGTATGAATGTTTGGTTTACACATATAATATGTATTGTTGTTTAAGTTATTGAGTTATTTGGTGAATTGGTTATTTATTGTATTCAGTATTACCGAGTGAATCAGTGAGTTTAGTTTTAAGTGTTTAAGTTTTTATTTGTCTGTTTCACCTCCCCCCCTCTCAGTGGACCAACAATTGGTATCAGAGCTAAGTTACTTTGAAGTGATAAGTTTAAAAGGACTTGAGTCAAGATCTAAAGATGTATAATAGGGAAGCACAAAGCTGAATAGGGATCATTTCTCTACATGGAAAAGTAGAATGAGGTTGTATGTGTCTGGAGTAGGAGAGTATGCACCTCACTTTATTGATAATGAATATGTAGCACTGACTACTATACCTTTTACTATCAGTGAGAAAAGACAAAAACAAGAACACACTCTAGTTATGATTGAGATTGCTTCTACACTTACCGACCAGGAATATGATGAACTTGATGGTTGAACTACTTTGAAAAAAATGTGGGATGAGCTTATTTTTACCTATAGTGGAGATCAGCATGTTCATAAGGCTAAATTAGAAAGTTTGAGAGGAAATTTTGACTCTATGAGGATGAAGGAAGGAGAGAACATAATACAGTATAGTATGAGACTTAAGGAGACTGTTAATTATATTAGAGGAGCTGGTGGGATCATAACAGAGGATGATGTTACAAGAAATAATTTGAGAACCCTGCTACCAATTTATGTTATTTGTGTATCTACTATACAAGAGCTAATATCTATACCCCAGATGAATGTTTCACTGGATGCTACTATTGGTAAGTTAACTACATTTGAGTTAAATAACTTTGACAATTGTTTGCCTGCTGCATCTAAGATTGAATATGCATTTAAGTCTACTTTAAAGATTGGAAAAGCTAGGGAAGTTGCTGCCAGAGATGGATATTTGAGCAGTGCTAGTGAGAAATTTTATAGTTTCACTGAAGGCATTGAATATTTATTTATTGAATGTGATGAGAATGAAAGAGAATTCTAAGCTTTGTTGGCTAGAAGGCTACAAAGAGGAAAATGAAAATACTGAGGTAAGCTACCTTTGAAATGTTTTAATTGTGATAAATTTGGTCACTTTGCATCTAACTATCCTGAGAAAGATAAGGAGGAAAAGAAAGATAATAGAGATGAGGACAAAAGAGAAAACGGATTCAAGAGATACATAGACTACAAAAACAAAGGTAAGAAATATTATCATATTGCTAATGAAGGACTAAGTGATGATGATTCTTTTGATAGTGATGATGGAAAAGAAGTTGTTTATGTTGCTAAGATGATTCTAAGGAAGAATAACCAAGAGCCCTAATATCACAAGTATTTAAGAATGAAACATGGATTAGAGATAGTGGCTGTTCACATCACATGATTGGTCACACATTTATTTCCTTGGAAAAGCATGATGGAGGTTATGTTAGATTCGATAATGATGCTCCATATCTTGTGAAAGGAAAAGGTTCTATAATTATACTAAATAACACAAGATGTGATGATGTTTATTGGGTTTAAGGATTAAAGTATAATTTGTTGAGTGTTGCACAGCTAAACAATGCAGGTCATCGACTGAAATTTCAATATGGAAAGGTGAAATTATTTGATGAGAAGGATAGTCTGATTGCTACTGGAGGATAATCTAAAGGTAATTTATTTTATCTTGATACTTCTATGAAGAGTTTCCTATTTGGTAAAGTTTAAGATGTTTGGTTATGGCACAAAAGGATGTGTCATGTTAATTTTGACAACTTAATCAAATTGAGTAAGAAGAGTAGAGTAAGAGGAAAAACAAGACTAGAAAAACATGAGAATGCTATGTGCAGAGAATGTCAGATGGGTAAGATGACTAAATCTAGTTTTGAAAGTAAGACTTATGTTACACAAGGAATTTTGGATTTAGTACATACTGATTTATGTGGACCCATGATGACTCAAAGCTATTATGGAGACAGATATTTTATTTTATTTGTGGATGATTATTATAGAATGATGTCTGTAATATTTTTAAAAGAAAAATCTGATGCATTTCAAATGTTTAAGTGGTATAAGGCCCAAGTTGAAAAAGAAACTAGAAGAAAGTTAAAATGTCTAAGATCCGACAGAGGATGTGAGTTTACTTCTGATGAGTTTACATTATTTTGTAATGAGAATGGAATTAAGAGACAGTTGTTAGCACCAAGGACACCATAGCAGAATGGGATTGCTAAGAGAAGAAACACATCTATTGTTGATTTTGCTAGGACATTAATGATTGAAAAGGGAGTTTAATAGAACTTTTGGAGAGAAGTTGTGAGTACTTTTTTTTATACATTAAAGTGAGTACAAATGAAGAAAGGTACCAACAAGACAACTTATGAAATTTGGTATGAACACAAACCTAATGTTAGTTACTTTAAATTTTTTGGGAGAAAATGCTATATTCTAAAAGATTCTAGAGAAGGAAATTTTGATTCAAAAGGAGAAGAAGGGGTATTCTTAGGATATTCTACAAGGAGTAAAGCCTACCAGGGTATTACAAGGATATTCTATAGATATAGCAAGTTATTGGAGGGATCTATATTACACAAGCCAAGTATATCAAAGAGATTCTTAAGAATTTTGGTATGGAAGATTCAAAGCCTTTTGGAACACCTATGGTTACTGGATGTAAATTATCTAAAGAGGATGAAACACAAGAGGTGGATAATAATATTTATCAATCCATGATTGGTAAATTGTAGTATGTTGTTCACAACATACCTAATATAGCACATGCTATTGGAATTGTTGCAAAATTTTCTTCTAATCTAAATGAAACACATATGTTTGTAGTAAAAAGAATATTGAGATATCAAAAAGGCACATAAGAGTTTGGTTTACTATACAAAAAATGATGTAATTTTTATTTTCTAGTCTACACTGATGTAGATTAGGCTGGAAATGTTGATGACAGAAAAAGTACCAGTGGAGGCACATTCTTCCTAGGTGAAAGATTGGTTACATGGCTGAGCAAGAAACAAAGTTGCATTTCACAGTCTACTTCCGAGGTTGAATATGTTGTTGATTCTATGAATTGTGCAAACATAGTATGGATTAAACAATTCCTTGAAGGTATGAAAGAAGAGATCACAGATCTAGTTACTATTTTTTATGATAATACAAGTGCTATTAATATATCAAAGACCCTAGTTATGCATTCAAAGACCAAGCACATTTCTATCAAGTATCACTACCTGAGAGAACAAGTTCAAGAGAAGAATGTGAGATTGGAATATGTGAATTCAAAAGAACAATTGGCTGATATCTTTACAAATCCACTACCTAAATATTCTTTTGAGTATCTCGGAGGTAAATTAGGGGTTCTTCCCCTATCCAATGTTCACTAAAGAGCATGAGGCATGTTGCATCAATTCTATATTTCATTAGAATATATATTTCTAAATTTATGTTAGTATGACACACTTTAGGTGATTCTTGAAGTTTGAAAATATTTTTGTATGTAATGATTTATAAGTACATGTCAAGTATAATCCACTACTAGAACAAGTTTTTAGGAGTATGAATTTTTTACATTGTTGTCAAAGAGGGAGAGAATGAATTGATGACATTTATCCTTAAGGGAGATATTGTGAGAGAATGAATTGCTATTATTTATTCATGAAGGATAATTAGAATGTATGTTATAGAAAAAAAAAAATTATACAAGAGGGAGATTCGGATCAGAGATCAAAAAGGAAATAGAAATATCAACTCAGAGGGAGTACAGTTATGAATTTGAGAGTTGTCATCATCAATTGATAAACATTGTTATAGTGGTTACCATCAATTCTAAAGAGGGATATTTTTTATTAAACTAATGAATATCTGATTAAGATGATGAAGACCAAGTAATACCGAGTATCATGATTGTAGAAATGGTTAGATCAGTTGTTGTTTTGTCATTGATGTCAAGCAATTGATTAATTGATTTTTATTATGTTTCCATATCTTAAGAGGAGAAGTTAAATGGGTGAAAAATATAGATCAGACAATGATGAAGTAATTATGATATAGTTATTTTCTACTATATATTTGGTGTTATCAAATTGGTACAATTGATTGATCAAGTCAGAAACTACAAAGAATTAAAGTTATGACTGAAAGAGTTACTTTACCGAGCTAGACAGATTCATTCGGCAGAATGTTATGTGAGTCAATTACAAGTATCAAACACCAAGTAAAAGTCAAGCACCGAGTACCAAAGATGAGTTAGACACCGAGCAGTGAATAAAGTCAGTTACTGAGTTGCAAAGCAAGTTTTACCGAGTACATGATATTGATAGTAAATGATGATAAGATCAAATTTAATGCGAAGCAATGATGAGATGGATGAGGAAATGAATTAAATTATGTTTGTTATAAAATATACGAATGGTAAAATTCAATGAGAATATCTAAGGCAAAGATCAAGTGATTAAACATAATTGTGAAGAGTTCCAAGAAATGTACAAGTTCCAAGGTAAAAGTGAAATGGTTTACCGAGTTGTGAAATATGAAGAAGATGATCTAACATTTGAGCACAAATGAAGGAAAATTAAATTAAGGAGATTTAAAGGAAAAAGTATGTCTATATAAAGAATAAGAAACAAATAGATAATTATGAATACAGAGGTTGGAAAATTGAACAGGGAAGAAGAAGAAGATGAAGAACAACATTTACCGAGAAGAACAGAGAAACAAAGATTGAAGAATCTATAGTTTGAGAAAGAGATCAATGGAGTATGTGATGCCAGTATTCAATTGAGCACAAAGGATCTAACACAAGAAAAGGTAGTTTATATATTTACAGATCAAATTTTAATGTTGCTTATTAATATTTGTAATATAGAAATCGCTTAATCGAGTGGATTTAACAATCCCATTTGTAAAACCTAGACTTAGGTGACATTCTAAAAGAGTGTTTAAATACCTCTAACAAGGTCACTCCTAACAGGGTGAAGATCTTAACAGATATGAGGTAAATCCCCTAACTATCATGCCCAAAACTAGGACAAAACACACACACAAATTTTTTTTTTAAAAGCACATAAGTATGTACAACTAACAATGGTTGAGTTGGAAAGGTGAAAGAAAAAGAGTTAACCTTTGAATTACAAGGTGTATATGCAGACTGAATAGGGGTCAAGCCACAAACTAATGTAGAATTGGGTATCAACTTGTTCCTCGGGTTATATGGATACTCAACTTAGGAAGATCTAACTATGATTCCTTACTTACAATCATGATGGTAGTTAGTGGTTTATGAACACATGTTGATCTAGGTTTCCCTTACTTAACCTTTAACCTAGATTACAACTAAGTTCGTTCAAGTCTAGTTCCAGTTAACATTAACTACAAGCTCTAGCTCAGCTAGATAAATATTCTACTCCCAAACATACATCAAACATTTAAACATTGACAAGATTAAGATTGAATAATAATTTCACTATATCAAACAACTATTAATTAAAATCCAATAGCTAAAATCAAATCAGATTTCCTAACCTACTAACATCATTAATAAAATTATTCTCCTAAGATAAAACAACATGCATTTCTAATCCATCAATTCCTAACATACGACTTTAAATTAACCTTTTATTTAGACAATTGAAATATTTCATAATTCAACATTTAAATTTACGTTTAATTATAATCGAGCATAACCCCAATCCCCTTGAATACAAGAGCAATATAATCTCCTTTTTATTTTGATAATAAATTAACATTAAACATTAACTATATAATTTAATCAACTGAGCAATTTGCCTCTCTAATAGATTAATCAATACTTTAGACAAAAATTCTGATTTAATAAATTCACAAATTCTTTCCATGATAAATTAACCTAAACAACTAAGGGCGAGTATCCATTTAAATGATGAGCTATTACATTGACAAAAGGGTTCCATTATCGATTAGAATTTAAAACACGTTTAATATACTAAATACCCATTAAAATTATCACACTAAAGTTATCTGCCTAATAAATTTATGCTACATCAAAAGAATTAGCTTATACATACCTAAAACACTACAAAATTATTGATTAAAACAAAAGGAAATAAGG
>MU227828.1:1067303-1080878 GCA_018584345.1 Thuja plicata | reverse complement strand
TAGCTAAAATCAAATCAGATTTCCTAACCTACTAACATCATTAATAAAATTATTCTCCTAAGATAAAACAACATGCATTTCTAATCCATCAATTCCTAACATACGACTTTAAATTAACCTTTTATTTGGACAATTGAAATATCTCCTAATTCAACATTTAAATTTACTTTTAATTATAATCGAGCATAACCCCAATCCCCTTGAATACAAGAGCAATATAATTCCCCTTTTATTTTGATAATAAATTAACATTAAACATTAACTATATAATTTAATCAACTGAGCAATCCGCCTCTCTAATAGATTAATCAATACTTTAGACAAAAATTCTGATTTATTAAATTCACAAATTCTCTCTATGATAAATTAACCTAAACAACTAAGGGCAAGTATCCATTCAAATGATGAGCTATTACATTGACAAAAGGGTTCCATTATCAATTAGAATTTAAAACATGTTTAATATACTAAATACCCATTAAAATTATCACACTAAAGTTATCTGCCTAACAAAATTTATGCTACATCAAAAGAATTAGCTTATACATACCTAAAACACTACAAAATTATTGATTAAAACAAAAGGAAATAAGGACCCATTTACTAACTTAGTTAACTACTAGTCACTTGCTAAACTAACCTAACTACCTAATCAACTACTAACCCTATCTATCCACTAGAATACTAATCTAACATTTCCCCAAGACAATGCCTAAAAAAAAACCCAAACAAAACTTTGGAGGAAGGGAATCGAATTCCCAAGGCAAGTGCAGATTTTTTAAAAAGAAGGACTGTTATTTTGGGAGGGCCCACCACCTATCCCATCACCAAAGCATAAGAATTTTGAATGGAAAGGGAGAGCCTAAGGAAAAGTGGCATGGGATTTCAAACAAGGGGATGGGGATGTTTTGCTGGGACCCACCACTAATCATCTCATCCTCCCAAGGTAATTTTAAATGGGGAAGAGTTGACTTGGTTTATAGGACATGACAGAAAGTTTAGGGAAGTGGGTAGCAAGGAAAAGGGAGCGCTTCCCAAGTATTGCAGCCCTTTATAAAGTGATTTTTTTTATTTTTAACTTAGAACAATAAATATTTAAGCAAAAAAATGAGAGATAAAGGTGGGACCCACGGAAGGGATAAAAACAAGGTGAGTTAATCTTGGTTTAAGGGTTAAATCACATGCTTATATTAATGAGTTTTAATTAAAAATTTAATTAAGGGTAAAGCACATTGTAAAAAGAATATTCTCTATGGTAAGAGAATATTTCCTTTTCCATACAAATTTCAGAGAGCTTTTTATGTTCTAAATCTAGAAAATGCTATGGGCTTGTATAATACAAGCTCTTCTATTTTGCTTACTTAGTTCATTTTTTTGCAATAGATCATAGTGTGTATAAGGATAGATTTATTGAACAATATACAAGAGAAAATAATAGTATTTGCTGAATTTCATATTAACATACTAACTAATTGGATTTGTTGTTGATAGCAAAGAGATTTCTTCTTCACAGGAGATGCAAATGAAATGGAGATTTTCCTATTTGAAGGGAGTTGAATCTATGAAGGTTTCAAAATACAAATTTTCTTAATATTGTAGGAAATGAAACTACAATATTTTTCTTATCTTTCAATTTTGGTTATCCTTCTATTCATGGGTGATTAACTTCTCTTCTTTTAGGAATTAAAATGTAATATTCATGAACTAAGGATTCTATCTTTTACAACATGATAATCTTATAATCTACATTTCAACTTCTTCAAGATGATAAATTTACTCAATACTTAGATGGTACACAACATATTTTCATTTAATAAATCATTACATAAGAAGTAGATCTCTCCATATCTATCTTGAGAAGCTTCAAAATTGAACATTACAACAATCAACAAAATAAATTTCAATACAATGAGTGACTATGCAAAAATAAAGTTCCTTATACACAACTACCCCCAAATATGGATTTCTTTCAAGCTTCTTCCACCTTCTTTATGACTTCAAAAACCTGAAAATTTCAAGAGGGGAAACTATGGGAAGCTCACCTCCCAACCAAGGCCTCAAGGAGGCCACCCCCGAGCTTGGAGAACCAAGGCTAAACAAGGTTTCACATCCAAAATTATCACAACATTTTACATGCACAAACATAATAATAAACTTCCAATCAAGGTTTCACAAATGAGTTTTACAAACCCATTGAAGAAGGGTGAAGGTGGGCTTTTCCAAGGAGGAGAATGCCATTACAATTTTCAAATTTTTCAGCAAGAGTTTTTCATGTCTCTCCAAGACTATATTGACATTGCTTCCATATACACATTGGCCATTTCTATGCCAAAATACAATATTTCTAACATGGCTTCATGGGTCCCATACTCCATGAATTTATCCCTTTTCTCCAAGAGAAGAGACTCTCACTACAATGGAGAGCCCAACTAACTCCTTCACCCAAGGCCACTTCTTCCCTTCCCAAAGGGTGAGTGATGCCTTTACTCCCATGAAAAACACTCCCAATTCAAATAAATAAAAGTTGATACAAAAATCCAAATGCATTCCCTACCCAACACATGACAACAAAATTTACATACTACAACACTTCACAAGATTACATACATAAATCTCATACAAGATCTCATATTCATAAAATAATACATCAAATTTTTTTGCAACAAATCAAGCACTCCATGGCAAGAGAAACCAACCTTCCAAATGTGTTATGGAAAAATAAAACTTGAGAAGAGCCCAAATCCTTATCTTTCCTCCTTTCAAAACCCTAATTGTCTCTAAAATTAGAGTGGGTGAACACCCACTAAATTTCTCAAAACCCTCTAAAAAGACCTCCAAAAGTGTACTTAAGAACTAGCAATGATGAGATATGACAACTAGCCTTTTTGTCTCCCCTCTTAATTGAGAGTTTAGCAAAGAGTGTGGGACAAGTTAGATGCATAAGACCATCTCTATTTTCGCTACTTTTGAAAAGTAGGCATTTTGGAGAGTCATAATGGTGACCTAGGTTTCTCCCATAGGTCAAAACTAGCCCTAACCCAAGGTACCCCCTTAGGGTTAACTAATTTTGGTCAAAAAAATATACTCTAGGGTCACTTTTAAACCCTCCAAAGTACCCCTAAGGTTCAAATCTGAGTTCCAACATGATAGGATCCCTACAAGGTATCTATATGCAAGTGATTAATATAATGTCATATAAGGTTAAGTGATTCTTGCCCAAGCCCTAATTGACATGTCACTATCCACATGGACAACACAAGTGTCAAGTGACACCAAACAAAATACACATCACATTCACAAATGACATGTCCAAATAATAACATAAATTAAAACTATTAACACACATTCAGATTACATTTACAACAAGGTTCACATTACAATGAGGTTTCAACCCCTTATTGGATTAAACATTGGCTTACTCAATTCACATGTGTTTAGCCCTGATTCTCCAAAAATTTCATGGTTCCCTTTCTTGCGTACTAAACTTCGAGAATTAGTAGTCCAAGATGATAAAATCACATGTAATATACATTTTCAATTCATAATTAACAACATTAATCAATAAGCAGAATTAAGTCCCTAATTGAAATTTTCATACATAAATATTTAAAACATAATAATTCCTTAATCACCATCACATACCATCCATTAAATAGTCAATTCTAATCATAATTCAGTCTTCTCATCAATTTACTAATCTAAACATATATAATCAAAGTCAACCACCTATTCTAGGTCTAATCCATGTTAAAATGTAATCCACATAATATAATCATCATCATATCATAATATCATGAGTCCCTATCGGGATAACAAAAAGTGTATCAATGTATCAAAACATAAAGTGTTAAGGTGTGATCAAACATTAAAGCTATGATGGGTCAGGGTGAGGCCTGAAACTAACAAGGTCACATTTAGCAAATGTGTTTGTAATATTTAACAGGATAAGTTCTTAACCGAGCGTACTTCAGAAGGGTACATTTTTATTGTGGGTTACAATTCTCACAGATGTTTTTCCCAAATTGGGTTTCCTCGTTAAATATGGTATCAACCAAGTTAAATATGATGTCAACATAGTTAAATATGGAGTTATATGAATTAATCTGATGTTCTAATTAAGTAAAAGTAGGATTTGAAAGGTCCCAAAATATTGTACAAAAATATCAGAAGATATACATTGTTGATCAATCCTCAAGACAGTTCAAAACAAAAAGGAACAAAGGCCCACGGCCTTCCAACTAAAAAACACTTAGTAAAATAAAATAGAAATAGACAACACAATAGAAAAGGACAACAAAAAAGACAACAAAAAGGCAAGAGACAACAATTAGCAATTGTCCCTCAAATCTTTAGCCTGCTCTGCTAGAAGCTCCATGTTGCTCACTAATATCTTTAGGTCTTCCAAATCTACATATTTTTTCTTGGAATTGGCATGAGTTTCGATACTAATACCCATACCCTCTTTGGTTTCTTTTCTTTCCTCCCCCCTATTAATCTCCATGTTTTCGAAAATCTTCTTACTTTGATCCGTAGATGCCCTCGGAATGTGAAAACTTTGATCGTTGATCTTCTTAAGGTCATTCTCTAATTTCTCAATTTTGTCTTCGAGAGTAGAGATTCTACTTCATAGAGGCTGCTCTTAGCCTCTTTACTCATATTGTTCAATTTTTCTTCCATGTCCAGCACAGTGCCTCCCAACTCCCCGAAAGTCTCCTATTTTTGAATGGATTCCATCCAGTCATTCAAACACGATGCCATTGGTTTTTTACCAAAGGTGGTTGTTTTAATCATATTCACCATTTTTCCTTGTTCTTTGAGGTCATCTTTCATGGACACATTGTCTTGAGCTATAGTAGCCATGAAATGGCCAAAGGAAAGAATACAATCCCTCTGATCCTGCTCAATGTTTAAACCCTCCCTTATGGTGGTAGCTTTAACATTGGCTTGAGTAATGTCAGCCTCGTCATTCTTCTTACTTTGAGAGTCCACCCTTTTAGAATTGATACCTTCATCCATTCCAATTTCATCCATTGCCTCATCTTTTTTATCATCTTATTTCAATTTCTTTTTCTTGGTTTTCATGGGGCTTTCAATTAAAGCCCCCTCCTCCTCTTCAGAGGACACAAAATGGCCTTATTTTTTATATTACCCTTCTCCTTCTTAACAACAGAGTAATTCTTTTTGACAAAAGGAATTTTTCTCTTGCCTCGCTTTAGATTATTTTCCTCATACTCGGTCTTGGTATCTTCCAGTTCAAAATCATCATCTGAACCTTCCCACCTTTTCTTGGTTTTTGGGAATTTGCTGGAAGAGCTCCCTTTCAAATTCCCTTTCCCTTTAACACTTGTAGTCTTCTTCATTTTTTCCTCTATGTCTGCATTAAATTTGTCTCCCGAGTCATACTCCTCTGTATCCTCATCACTCAGAGAGTTGCCCTTAAGAATTGGCCTTTCAATTTTTCTCATTTTTAACATTTTGTAAATAAGGACCATTAAACCCTGATGTGATGCATGGTCACCATAGGGATCATTTTGAATATTTTTCATACTATGATTCAGGGAGCTCATAAGATAGAAAGGGATACTAATCTTCTCATCATACCTAAAGTGATTTAAGATAACAAAATGGTGCCCATAGGCCCGGGAGAATCTACCATCAAGAGTTAAATAACTGATTGTAGCATACAAAATGTGTTGTAAAGTGATATATTTTGTGTATTATGGAAACACATCTGGGTTACACATTGATTCCTATAAAGTTAAGTTTTGGTGACTCTAAAATTGACTAAGTACAGAAGCATAGATACAAAGGTATTTTGGGTATCAAAGATCGAGATCGATGAGTTAAGGAAAGAGAGCTTAGAGGGAGATAGTATGGGTTATATGTGACCTCCACCTAAGATCAATTTTGTTTTGTTAATGTTAATAGCAAGTTAGAGATATTTGAAGACAGATAGACAACAGTGGATCAGTGATACAAAGAAGCTGGACAGAAGTGATGATTCAGAGAGGATGACGTGGACTCCTGGAAATCAGAGTTGGATTATGATTTTTGATAACCTATACTTTTATTATGTAAGAGATTTGACTATGCATTTGATATTTGTTTTATTAAATGTATTTTGTATTGAGAACCAACTATGTAATATTTGGTTAAGAGAGTCGACTTGGTAAAGAGAAAAGATATATATATATATATGGAGATCTTTTTGTTGAGCGGAGATAAGAAAATAGATGATTGGATGGATGATATGTTTTGAGGATATGCGAATGGTAGAGCAGAGGATGACAGAGATCATTGATGAGCTATGAACAGGAACTATCTAAGCATTAGAGATGCTTGTTTTGTTCATTACTAAGAACATTTTGTAATAGAATTACATTGTAAGAGTTGTATTCTCAGTTGGATCTTAACAAGGTGTTGTATACCTTTAACAAGGTTGTTATTCCTTTAACAAGGAAATTTACTATGTAATAATCAGCTCCTAACAGGGCTAGGTCTCCTAACATGGACACTATACTTTAGTGTATGCTTGTGGGTACCATCCCCACCGGGGTTTTCCCTTAGCCAGGGTTTTCTCGACAACAAAATTATGGTGTTATGAGTATTGTGTTATTTGCTTATGTTATTTTCATTTCTACAAGTATATGGTTAATGTTTAATTGGTTGAAAAGTTTTAATAAGTGTTGTAATATTGATTCACCCCCCTCTCAGTATTACCTAATCATAACAATTGGTATCAAAGCTTGTGGCCCCTGGAGAGAAAGTCTAATAGCTTAAGGGAGATCAGAATGGATTTGGATAGTTTGCAATAAAACTTTTATGTTGCACTAGAAGACCTTGACAAAGCAAAAGCAGAGAATGGAGAATTAAGATTCAACATGCGAAGAGCTAAGAAATTCATAAGGAAACTCAAAGACCAGATTGAACTTTCTAGAAGCTAGGGACGGGATCTTGTGGTTCAAATAAAAGAAGATTCAGACAAACACATTTCAGATCAGATGAAGAAGCTTGAAGAAGAAAATTAAACTTTGAAACTTGAGAATGAAGCTATGACTAAAGAGATTCAATTACAAAAAGATGCTAAGAAGAAGATTGAATAAAATTTGAATAGTGCACTAGAACAAATGAAGAATGAGGCTAACAACTACAAGAACAAGTATCTAGAACTGGAGAAATACAATTAGATTAAAAAAGGTGAACTTGTTGAGGTAAAGAAACACATTGAGAAACTTCACACCAGAAGTGATTTGATCGATGAACAAAGAGACAGATAGAAACCTAAAGGTGATATGACTGGTATTGGCTTCAATGAAGCTGAATGCTCAAAGAATCAAGAAGAGAAATATGATGCAAAATTTGATGCTGAAAAACCTACTATTGGAGAACCTATAGAGTAGATCAGACCCTTCAAAGGTAGATGCTTTGGTTGTAACAAGTTTGGACAAATGAAAAGATATTGCAGAGGTAATGCCCCTTTTAAGACCTTTTCTGGATATTGTTTTAATTATAATGGATATGGTCATAAGAAAGCAGAATGTAGGAAACCTAATCTATCTAGATATAGACAAGACAATGGAAGAGAACCTACAGTGAAACCTACATGCTACAAATGAAATAACATTGGATACATTGTGAAGTAATGTAAGCTACAAGTAAATCAGGAAAGAATACCTCCTATATGTTACAAATGTAATAATCCATTTCATATAGCAAAGTTTTGCAGGTATGATGGAGTAAATCATAGAAGAGTACCACCTCCTATGAATACATAGAAGAATGGAAATGATATTGGCAAGAGTGTTGCAGATTTAAAGAATGATTTTGACAGTTGTTTTAAGAAAGCAGAAGATAACAACAGTGGTAAGATATGAAAGATCAAAAAAACAAGTGAGACATTGGTTCAGGGAGAGATAGTAGATGCTATTGGATCTTCGCCTTATAGTAGCAAAGAAGAATTGACCTAATTGGCCAATCATGGCCTTAGGGGGAGCATTGGATAAAGACATTATAATATATCCTACTCTGTATCTTATGGATTGAGATCATGCAAGCTTAGTTATGAGCATGGCCGACATCATGAATTATACAGTTAAGAGTGCAACATCAGGTGATGCATATATTTTGATCACAAGATCTACAGCCAACTGGACAGTATTGGGTAAAGTGAACTTTTATAAATTAAACATTATATAAAGCACCATATGATGATCTATTTCCTTACCATTTAATGAAGAGAGACCTAAGGAGATCAAAGAGCAGAGAGATTCAGTCTATCATACATTTGCCTTGCATGATCAATTGAAGTGAAAACTCAAAATTTAGCGTGAAAGAGGTATTTACATCATCTATATATGGATGCACCTGTTATTTATGATGTTGTAGATCAACCTAGGTATGATTTCAAGAAACATTTGTTTAAGTCTTGTGAAGAAGACCCCAAAGGATCATTTTCTTGGACACCCAACAGAGTTTTACATGTAGAAGATTTTACTGCTTACATTCATTGTAAGTATGATATATTAGGTATTGATGAAATTTCTACTGAGATGGAGTATATGATTGACAAAGGAATTATGAGAGATGAATGCAAACATATTGATTAGTTGAGCATTGTGAAAAATTTGGATTTGTATGAATTTGACGAAGAAGAATGGTTTAAGATATTGTTGAGTAGAGTACATGATCAGTTCATTTGGATAGGGGAGAAGCCTGTGAAGATTTGTAGTGATTTAATTCATGAGATTACTGGATTAGACATTACTATAATTATTCCTGTTGCACAAAAACATGTGAAGAAGCAAGTCGAAACCCTAACTCACTCAAAATGGGACAGGTGAGAAATGACTCTAAATGACATATTCCAACAAGATGTGATACTAATTTCTATGATACTTGGTTACAAATTCTACTATAGCAGTAGACCTAATTCGGTATCAGCAGGAGTTATCATGATGGCATGGAGAATGGTGAAACAAAACACTAAGTATAACCTATGCGAAGTGTTAGCACAACAATTTCTGGAGAATGTAAAACTGATAAAGAAAGATAGATTGAAGACCTTCAAATTTGGCTCACTATTGGTACATATGTCTATACACATTGAACATGGATTCCTAGGCATGCACCCTAGTGGTTGGAAAATAGGGATACCTACTGGTATTCAGATTTTACAGAGCTACAAAAGACAAAACAAGACATGGCTTGATGGTGAATTATTTTGCATGATCAAAATCCTTCAGAGGCAGATGAAAGATAGATACAGGATACCTAATGACATAGTTGAGAAGTACAAGGATACAATCTATTTCATGGTTGAAACTGATTGTGTATACTTTGAAGAAGTCACACCAAGGAAGAAATGGTGTTATCCTATGGGATATGAGGTAAGTTTAGAAGTACTAACTATGCAAGTTGAACATGTTCTTGCATCTGAGATTGATACATCTGAAGAAAGATGTGGAACCTATGAGGAGAAATATGATAAGGTAAGAGAAGAATAGACCAAAGGTCTGAGGAAAAGGAAAATTGACAACATTGTGAATGAATGTGGTTTTAAGGAACAAATGACATAGGAAGAGTTGAAGGAAGTAAAAAGGAAAATGGTAGAACAATCTTCTGGATTGGAAAGTGCTCGTACTTCAGCCCTTCCACATCCTAAAGTAGTGATGAAAACTATTTCACCTACTATAGACATTAATGTAGACACCTCCTCTCCACCACAGCAGACATCACAAGCTGAAAAGATTACTCCTAGAGTAAGCACTAGATCTAGCAGATAGACATCACCAAAGGAACCAAGCACTATGAGAGAAGAGAAGAAAACTAAAAGTGAGAAACACGTATGGAAACCTGACTTGAAGATGATTGAGAAGAGAGATATTGAGCAAGGGAAGCTATTTTATATAAACAAATACTATGACAGTTATGAGGAGACTAATAAACTCAAGATTGAAGATTTTGTAGTTAATCATTTACTTGTTTTCAAGAAGACTCTATTGGAAATTGAGGGCAGCGTACCTAAAGAACTATATGGGAGATTGGAGACTAGGAAATAGTTAGCACAGATTGAATATGAAACCATTAGAAATAAGGAAATTGATAATATGCTACCTGTGATATATATACAAGAAAGGGATAGAATATTCAAAGAATTGAAACCTTTATTTAAGAACAAAGATTAGACTACTGAAAATTATGGCAAGAAAGTATGATGAAATCATTGAGGAGGCTCAGAAAGCACTAGAAAAAATATTAATAAACACTACTCCTGAGAATAATTCACTTCCTATAACTACTTTTCCTACATCCTTAGGAATGGGAGAAAATTAGAAACCAGCTAAGGCAAGTGTTGAGAAGAGAGAAGTTGGTACACAATGAAATTTCTATGTATCTGGTGTACCTGTGTCACTTGACACCTCTAATGATGAGAAGGACCCATTTGCAGGAAGTATGGACAACACAATTGTTGAGGATGCAGAGCAAAAAGAGGAAGAAGAGAAGAAGAAATAATAGAGTGGAGCAGTACAAGATGAAGGACAGAAAGAACGTGAAGAAAGAGATGAAACAAAAACTAAGGTAAACACATCTTCTATCTTATTTTTGGCAAGGAAAGACAATCCAATAGATGTTGATGTTGATTACATGGATGAAGATGAGCTAGTAAAATTGGCTTTTACTGCACTTACTAAAGCCAAGGAGAGATCAGAGAAAAAAGGTGACAAAAAGGCTAAGGTAATAACCAGAGCAATTGATACTATACCTATTGTTTTCTAGCACAGAGATGATATTGAAAACCTGAAGATAACACTTGATGAATTTGATGGTTATTATGAGAATTTGATAAAGATTGCAGAGGAGAAGGCAGAAAAGAACTACTCAAAGAAGAATTTGTCTGAAGTTTGCAAGTCTATCTCATGGGACTTGAGAATTTTGAAAACTACTATTGCAAATTCTAAGAGTTTCATTTGAAATGGAAGGATACTACTTAGTTACTGCAAGAATCCTATCAAGCATGTTCAGAATATTGAAGACATTATTTCCAAGGACAGGGCAACTTTGAACAGTATGATGGACTATTGTGAAACCTCTTCACAATCTGTAATAGGATTGGACAAGGAAGTAACAAGATTTTTGGCAAAACTAGATGTATTGGATTTTGAGAAAGGGAGAGTGCTGACCAGACTCAATTTGCTAAAGAGTTTAATCACTCCTAAGCTATCTATAATTGAAGCACACTTATCAGACTTGGAGAAGACTACAGATTCATTAACTAACTCTATGCCTATAGAGTTGAAGGATGCAAAGACAACATCATTTGCATTGAATGGACTAATTCATGTTAGTCAACTATTGCTTAAGTCATGGATATTGAAGTGAAGATCTTGGAAGATTCCTTTCAAAATATTCTGAAACTGGTGAGCAAGCACTAATCCTATTACTTTTTATGCACCTTTGTCATTGTTTTCAAAGGGGTAGAAGAGAAGAAAAATTAATGGGAGAAGAGAGAAGAGTAAAATGAATAAGGAGAAGGAGAAAAATGTATAATGGAAGAAAAGAAAGAAACAAAATAGAGAAATAAGGAGACATTTTTGTTTTGTTGGAACACTTAGTCATTTTTTTGTTAAGTGTTGTCATCAATGCCAAAGGGAGAGATTGTTGGAAAGTGGTCTATTTTGTGTATTATGATTCACTTTTGGTTGTAATTTATGGCAACACATCTAGTTTACAGATCTATTCCTATAAAGTTAAGTTTTGGTGACTCTGAAATCGACTAAGTACAGAAGCAGAGATACAAAGGTATTTTGGGTATCGAAGATTGAGATCGATGAGTTAAGGCAAGAGAGATTAGAGGAAGATAGTATGGTGTATATGTGACCTTCACCTACAATTAATTTTTTTTGGTAATGTTTACAGCAAGTTAGAGATATTTGAAGACAGACAAACAATAGCAGAACATTGATACAGAGCAGTGGGACAGAAGCGATGATTCAGAGAGGATGACATGGACTCCTGGAAATAGGAGTTGGATTATGATTTTTGATAACCTATACTTTGATTATGTAAGAGAATTGAGTATGCATTTGATATTTGTTTTATTAAATGTATTTTGTATTGAGAACCGACTATGTAATATTTGGTTAAGAGAGCTGACTTGGTAAAGAGAAAAGATATATATATATATATATGGAGAACTTTTTAATGAACAAAGATAAGAAAATAAATGATTGGATGGATGATATTTTTTGAGGATATGTGAATGGCAGAGCAGAGGATGAAAAATATCATTGATGATCTATGAACAGGAACTATCTAAGCATTAGAGATGCTTGTTTTGGTCATTATTGAGAATATTTTGTAACAGAATTACATTGTAATATTTGTATGCTTAGTTGGCCCCTAACAGGGTGTTGTATACCTTTAATAGGTTTGTTATTCCTTTAACAAGGAAATGTACTATGTAATATTCAACTCCTAATAGGGACACTATGGTGACATGTAACTGATTGAATGTTTCATAATGTTAAAGTTGAAGATAATGCAAGGCATTAAATTAGTTAATAGTTTGTATTGTCATTGATGTCAACTTGATATCATATGTACGGTCATGTACATAATGCCAAAGAATTTAGAGAATCAATGGAACAAAGGTTATGCTTTCATCGATGCATAAAAGTCAATTATTCACTAAGTAACAGATAACACTGACAGAGTGCACACCATCGGTAAAGGTAAAGAAGAAAAGTCACAGTGATACCTGACGAGAAGAAGACAGTGTTGCTTGATGAAGAAAAACCACAGGATGCCCGATGAGCTGAAAATAGAGTTGCCTGACGAGTAAAAATCCAATGATGCCCAACGGATGAAGATCCTGAAGCTAACTGGAGTCATGCAGATGGAACTGTCAGTTGTCACTGAAAACTAACTGAAGAGTTGATTGATGAAATAGAGAGTTCAGAAAACAACAAAATATCTAGCTGGCAAGAGCTAAAGATAGACTTAACTAGTTTTTTTCTTTATTTTATTCGACCAGAGTTAAGTAAATGATTTAAAGAAGATTTGTACAATTGGCAAGAAGATAACTATGAGATAAATCAGGAGTTATTCTTTAAATCAAATTGGTTGGATTGTTTTTCACACCAAGAATCAAGAATCAAGAATCAAGAAATAGTGAATATCATGTCTATATAAGAGACAAGCTTAATTCATTTTCGTATCACATGAAAAGGGGATTAAGGGGAGTGAATAGAAATAGGATGCTGAAGAGAAACTGATGAATAATTACTTCATATAGTCCTAATCAATCAAGCTGAAGGAGAGCTAAATAATTCTACAGACACCGATGAATAGTGAAGCACGGCATCATAGAGCAGAAAGTGTGGAGCACAAAGAATTGAATGGATACATTGATCAGAGAGGTAATGTACTTAAATATATCTGAAAAGCTACAATTCAAAGTTGCATTAGAAATAGGTCATAGTGTTTCAGTTTAACCATTGAAGCATCAAGTCTCTTAATAGAGCAGGACTTAATAGTCCTCTATATATTGAGGTACATCCCAAGGAGTGCCAAAAA
>MU227828.1:1054144-1065849 GCA_018584345.1 Thuja plicata | reverse complement strand
GATTAAATCTTTTAATTAAATAAAAATGATCAAACCTTAGGAAATATTGAAATAATTGAATTAATTACAATTTGATCAAGGAAATTGATTTGAATTGAAAATGTTGCAAAGCATTGATTCAAGAATTCGATAAATTGATAAAATAATAAATGGGACCCACAGTCTAGGCGACCATTTTAGGGTGCATACATTTGCCCCTCCTTGACTAATGTGTGATCATTCTAGGAACACATGTAGTCAAAGAATGTAATTGAAGTGTGAGATCGATTTGTGATCATAAAACAACACAGACATCAACACCGTTGTTTGTAAGTAATTGACATCTTAACAAAGATAAGCAGATTGCAAAATAAGACAAGGTCAACACTGTTGTTTGTAAGTAATTGACATGTCTGAGATAGGAATCTCAAGCAAGGGTTTCCCCAAGAAAAGAAAATAATAGGATTGATAAAGATGAATCAAGGATTGAAGTTTGATAGGTACTGCCCCTTCGTGATTGAAATCGAAATGAGATAGAGGAGAAACAGCAAATTGATAAATTTGATCAAATTGAACTAAAGATAAGGTTCTTGATGTAAGACGAAAGATATAAGGATCACAGAACCAAGGTAGATCATCAAGCATGAATGATTATGCCCCAAGGTTGAATTAGAAGAAAAGAAGTGGGGTGAAAGAGAATGGAAGATAGAAGTTTGGAAGAGGTGGAAAGAAATGGAGAGAAGAAATAGAATTTGCCTTAAGAGAGAGAATGCCCCAAAATTAATCAATTGTTTAATGTAGAAAATTTTGATTGAGATCACGAAAGAAGATAAGGAAATGAAGATCAAAATGTGATCACAGTTGATTAAAAGTGTACAAGAAAGATGAAGGAAAACCCTCACAAACTCATAATGCAGCCTAAAAATGCAAACTAACATGAGGTCTAACAATGCAAGCTACATGAAAATGCAAAGGTGTACTTGCAATTGAGCAACTATAACATAGGAATTTGTGTTCATCATTCATTGGAGAATGTTAAGGAACTTATTTTCATCATTGGGCCATTTTTATCGGACATCAAAAAATCACACAATCATCACTAGTCACAAGCAAAACTATGAAGATATGAATATGATTTATATCAGATTGGAATATGGAAAGATTCTAACATAAGCATCAAATACATAAAGTTCAAGATGACTGTGATGTTAGCTTACCTAATTTAATGTAGCAAAACCATGCTCGCATCAAGGCATAGAGGCCAGGATGACTAGCAGAATGGTTGTGCAAAAATAGTGAAGCATAAAGCAAGAAGCAAATAAAAACATGTTCCATGCCCCAAGTACTCTAGCTATGCATCTCGGAGAGACTTATTAGACAAGGACACTCAACGAAGATCAATAACAGTCAGCACACAAAGAAAAGATCATGACATAGCTCAAGCATTAAGTGTTGTGTTTAAAAATTTAAGTGTGTTAACTAATACTGAGTTGCGAGGATAAGGATCAAATGCTTGTAAGCAGGTAAGACCACATGACAAAATGGGGTAAGACCAAACCGATAAGTGTTGAAAAACACTCAATGTGAAGGGTTGTATTGAAAAATATAGTTGGTGTGGTATTGAAAAACACCATTTGTGAGATGTCATAAAGACTAACGCATCCAAGAGACCAAAGCTAACACGGTTATGCCCCCTAGACAAAGACAAAGACCAATTCCAAACCAAGGCAACAAGGACAAGGCATGATGGAGAAAGGCTAAGTGTCGAGGACATGCACTAAGAAATAGGGGTACAAAGGCCTCAAGTAGCGCCCATTTCTAGGTTTTCACCACTTGGATTTTATTACAATTTTTTCATTTTTCTTTTTTTCTTTTTTTTTCTTTTTTTTAGCACTTTTTATAATTTTATTTTATCTTTTGAATTTTTTCTACTAAGGCGCTTGTTTCCAGGTTTTCACCAAGGCACTTTTTCTATTTTTATTTTAATTTTTTAAATTTTTAATTTTTTTTAATTTTTGGAATATATAATTTTTTTGGAGATACATCAAAGTGCCTATTGCTAGGTTTTTACTAAGATGATCATTTTTTCAGGACATTTTTCAATTTTTAGAATTTTTGAAAATATATCATTTTTTTGGATTTTTTCAGGATCAATAATTATGTACAAAAGGATGCCCCCAGATAGAACGGGCATCATGGATAGAAATTTTTCAGGTGCAAGACATTGATAGGATTAGGGAGCTACTCTCCCTCTTCTATAGATAGTAAATAAGCACCTATCCCAAAATTTGTTGTAATGATATAAGGTCCAAGCCAATTAGGTTCAAATTTGCCCTTTTGATCTCTATGATGTTGATTCTTAGGATTTTCACGTAGGACAAGATCTCCTACTTGGAATTCTCTAGGGTGATCCTTTTTGTTGAAGGCTTTGGACATGTGCTTTTGATAAACCCTTATATGGTCAAATGATGCTTGACATTTTTTATCTAGAAGTTCTAGCTCTTGAAGTCTCATGGCATGGTAATCTTCATATGTAACTAGACCATGGAGAGAAACTCGAAGTGAAGGAATCTCAACCTCTAAAGGTAACACTGCTTCTGCACCATATGCAAGGGAAAAAGGAGTAGCCCCAGTAGGAGTACAAATACTCATTCTATAGGCCTACAAAGCCGAATTTATCTATAAATGTCAATCTCTACCATTCTTACAGAGTGTTTTATGTAAGATTTTAAGAATGGTTTTGTTTGATGCCTCTGCTTAACCATTTCCTTGTGGGAAGTAAATGGAGGACCAATGTTGTTTAATCTTGAATTTCTTGCAAAGTTGTTTAAGGTCCTTATTTTTAAACTAGCCTTTGTTGTCAATGATAATCTTGGAAGGCACTCCATATTGACAGATGATATGGTTAAGAACGAATAGAGAGACTGTCTTGCCCGAGGCAATAGAAAGTGGTACAGCTTCTACCCATTTAGTGAACTAATCAGTAGTAGTAATGATAAACTTGTGTCCACCTGATGAGTTGGGATGAATCTGCCCAACAAGGTCAAAGGCCCAGCACTGAAACTAATGAGATATAGAAGGAATGAGCTCCCTACCTGGAGCATGTATCAGGTTACCATGTTTTTGACACTTTTCACATGACTTTGCAAAAGCTACTACATCAATCTGCATCATGGGCCAATAGTACCCTGCCCTAAGCAACCTTCAAGCCATGGAAAAACCATTGGAATGTCTCCCACAAATGCCCTCGTGGATGTCAACTAATGCTTGGTCAGATTCTTCATTTTCTAAGCATCTAAGAAGTGTTTCATCTAGACCCCTCCTATACAAATCACCAGCGATAAGGGAATGGCGAGAGGCGTTTTGGGTAAGGTTTCTGCGTTCAGATCAATTAAAGGTTTCAGGTATAATGTCATCACAAAGATATGAGTAAATGGCACCATAACAGGATGACTCATGACCAACAAGGGTACAAATGACATGCCTTTCTTGGGATTCAAAGATAGGGTGATGTAGCTCTTCCACCAGGAATTCAAATATGGATTCATGTTGATCTAACTAAAGGAGTGAAGCAAGTGTAGCCACAGCATCAGCTGCTTTGTTCTCTACTCTAGGGATTTGCTAAAACGTGATAAATGTGAAGTATCATTTCAAGGAATCAACCATTTTATTGTAAGGTACCATTTTCTCATGTTTTATTTGATATTCATCATTAACTTGGTTGATTATCAGCTCTGAATCCCCATAGATGTGTAACTCTATGATTCTCCATTCTATGGCCATCTTAAGTCTATTTGTTAAAGCTTCATACTCAGTAATATTGTTTGTACATGGGAACAATAATTTTTAAGACTTAGGGATTGTGTACCCATGAGGAGAAACAAACAACACACTAGCTCCTGAACCATTTTGCATAAAAGATTCATCAAAGAACATCTTCCATGTTCTTTCAGTCATATACATGAGGTGTTCATCTGGGAAGTCAACTTGAATAGGTGCATTATCTTGTAATGGGAAATCAACTAATTGATCTGCTATGGCTTGACCTTTGATCGCTTTACATTCAATGTACTCTATGTCAAACCCTGAAAGTATCATCATCCATTTAGCAAGTCCACCTGTGAGGGCAGCCTTACTTAGCAAATATTTGAGTGGATCTATTTTTCTATGAGGTGTAGTGTGTGCAAGCATGTAATGTCACAAATTTTGGGAAGCAAACACAATAGCAAGGCAAGCTTTCTCAATGCTAGTGTAATTAACCTCATATGAAACAAGAGTATGGCTAATGTAGTATATTGCTCTTTCTTTCCCATTTTCATCAAGTTGAGCTAGTAATGCCCCCAAGGAAGATTTTGTCACTGAAATGTATAGAATAAGTGGTTTCCCTGGGATAGGAGGCATTAAAATGGGAGGATTTGCCAAGTACTTCTTGATTTGATCTATGCTCTTTTGGCAATACTCATTCCAAACACATTTGACTCCTTTATGTAAGTTCTTGTTGAAGGGTTGAGCTCTATCTGCCAATTGTGAAATAAATCTCCTTATAGATTGAAGACATCCTTGAAGACTCCTCATTTGACTAATGTTTTAAGAGGTGGCATATCTCTGATTGCTTGAAATTTTTTAGGGTCCACCTCTATTCCTTTTGCTGAAATGATGAATCCAAGTATTTTTCCAGAGGTGACTCCAAATGCACACTTTTTAGAATTTAACCTTAGTTGAAATTGTTCCATGCGATCTAGAATTACTTCCAAATCATCTAAGTGTGTATCTCATTATTTAGCCTTAGCCAAGGTGTCATCTACATAATCTTCCATATTTTTGTGCATCATGTCATGAAAAATAGTTGTCATAGCTCGTTGATAGGTAGCTTCGGCATTTTTTAATCCAAAAGGCATAACGTTCCAACAATAGGTACCCCATGCACAAGTGAATGTAGTCTTTTCTTGATCTTTAGGAGCTATCTCAATGTGATTATATCCAGAAAAACCATCCATCAAAGAATAAATCTCATAACCCGCAGTCATATCCACTATCATGTCTATATTGGGAAGTGGAAATTCATCCTTTGGGCATGCTCTATTGAGATCTCTAAAAGCTGTGCAAACTCAAATGGATTTGTCATGTTTGAAAACTAGTACAATGTTTGATATCCATTCAGCATAGGCAATAGCTCTTATAAATTTTGCACCAAGGAGTTTTTCTAATTCTGCTTTGACTAGAAGAGCTATGTGAGGATGCATCTTCCTCAATTTCTATTTAACTAGTTTGACATTTGGAGCTATAGATAAGTGATGCATGATAAGATTAATGTCCAATCTTGGCATATCTGAATAAGTCCATGCAAAATTGATCTTTTTTTTCTCTAAGAACTTAGTGTAAGCTTCTTTTTCTTGAGGTGACAAGGACTCAGCCAAGTGTACTATTTGTGGAGCCTCATCTATACCCAAATTAACTGCTTTTGTTGGCTCAATAAGCACTGAAGATCGATCTTGAAAATAGCTGGGGAGACGATTAAGTACCTCATTGTTAAGTGCCTCAGACAGGTTTTCACCTTTGGATACGTCATTTATTTTTACTTTTTTTGGTTCTGACACTGCCACATAGTGGTTTTTCCCATCAGAACACCTATTCCTTTTATTTTATTTTCTTTTTATCTTGTGACTAAGGTACTTGATGTCTGGCTCTATCATACTGGTAGTCAGTTCACTGGTGGAAGAGACTATGGGTTCAATGGAATTTAGATAACAAGCTATCTCATAATCATTTTGGAATGTTAAAAGCTCAGGTTCTTGATATCGTTGGGACCAATCAATAAGGTCAGGATGAACAAGGGGTAAATCAATAACTGGTTCAAGGCTATAAATATGAATGATATTATCACTGGTGACTGAAGAGTTAGAGTCTGTCAAGGATCCCTCTAAGCTACCCAAATCTAGATTTGTCCTAACAAGAAAATAATCATCCACTAAGACAACAAGTGGGTTCAAAACCTTTAATCCTACACATGAATTATTGGCTACCTCAAGTGGAGAACTAAAAGTGTGAACAACATCAATATCTCTATCAACTATTGAGCGCTTTGAAAAAGAGTCCCATTCATATTCATTAGAACTTGTATCTGAACTGCGACTAGGATGCTTACACCATGAAGGTTTGGGACATCGTGATGTAGAAGGTTCAGTTTCATCAAAAGTAGCACTTTCTCTATCCATTAAATGAACAAGATTCTTTTGGTGATGCTCTCTCAAAGGATCTTCTATATCTGACTCTTGTTCTAAAGTTGCAACTGATGTATGGGTGACTGAAATATCTGAATCTCCCCAAAGGAGAGTAGTGGAAGGGACCCAATCTTCACACATATCCTACTGATTTGTCAAATTAGGTACATACTCTGGTTCATCATCACTATCCAACTTTTCAAAGAGAGGATTAGTACGCTTGTTGCAATTTTCAAATCCAAGGCCAACTGGCTTCTTAGACTTGCGTCCAAATTGAGCATGACCAAGAGGTTCAGATCTAGCATCCAAATTGTGATTAAGAGGGTCGTATCTAGGATAGCCCATCTTTTTGACAAAGGTATACCCTCTTCTATAAGCCTTAGGATAAGGAGATAAGTTCTCATTGTGCATATATATTTCTTCTCTATATATCCAGTCTCTAACAAATGTTTCCTCTTTCTCATCTTGAATAGGCATTGATGAATCTATAAATTTTCCAAATAAATTCATAGCTGAAGAGGAAGGTTTCTTTTCTTTTGAAGGTTTTCCATAAGACCGAGGTGAAACTAGTAATGTTGTGAGGGAGTTGAGCTGATACCCTCCCATACCAAGGTCTACTGACTTAAGCTTGTCTTTGCATTCAGCTAAGGTAGCATCAAAATCTTCAGCTTCTCTATTGAGGGGAACATGAGCCCCTGCTGAAATTGAATTAACAGATAAAGTGTTATCCCCAGGTATAAAAAATTGTATTCCATTATAGGGGAACTTAACACATTGATGGTAGGTAGACAACACTGCTTGCATGTCATGAATCCATGGTCTACCAAGTAAGATATTATACGCAAGGGGTCTAGCATCAACTATTTGAAATAAAATATCCTTTTGAACAGGGCCAATCCTAACAGGAAGGACGGCCAACCCCTTGGAACTTCTTTCTTCCTCATCATAGGCTTTGATAGTAATCCTCTTTCTGGTATCTATAACCTCTTTAGAATAAACCAATTCTTTCAAAAGACTAAAAGAACAAATATTAAGCCCAGCACCCCCATCTATCAACACGCACCTAACATGGGTTCTATGGATCATGACCTCAATATGAAGAGAAAGATTATGCGGATGGCTCAAAGCTTTATCATCATCTTCTGAAAATGTGAGGTAATGAGGGCTAGCAATGTGATTAACCATATTCTGGAATTGATCAATATCTAAGTTGTTGGGGATATTTTCCATGTGCAAAGCATCCTCAAGGATTTGTTTATGTCTAGGGGACAACTCTAAGAGCTCAAAGATCAAAATTTGAGCGGGGGTTCTTTGTAACTGATCAACAAGATTGTAGTTCATTTTAAGATTAATAGCTGGTTTCAAGGAGACAGGCTTAGATGCCACTTGCTTAGGTTTACTGGATTGGCTTGAATTGGGTCCTCTAATGATAATAGGACCTTGACTTTGGGTAACAGCATTAAGAGCTTGAGATGACCCTCTAGAGTTGGGAACCCTTAGCACCACAACAGGTTCCTTATCAAAAATAGAAGGAGAGTCTTCATCTAGATCATAACCATAAGGATCTCTTCCACTCATCATATTAACATTTTCTTCCACAAATTCAAGCATGTTGATGGTATTCTCCGCATACGTGTAATTATAATTGATCTCAGATCTTCCATTCTTAACTTTAGAGGTTTCCCCCTTTTCATATTTGGGCAAAGGTTCTTTGAATGCCTTATGATCGGCGTTGGTGTTCAATCCATCTATTTTAATTTGTTTACTCTCAATGAGATATTGAATGATATGCTTGATTCTCCAACAATGTTCAACGTCATGTCCAATAGCATTATGAAATATGCAATAGGCTTTCTCCTTCCACCAATGTAGTTTAACTTTTGGTATACGAAAATTCACAGCATCAAGAGGATGTGCCAAATTTTTATCAATAAGTTTCTTCAAAATTTGCTCATATGACTCACCAAGTTTTGCAAATTGACATTTTTCACTCTTAGGCTTACCTTGGTAACTTGGTTTGCTTTCTTGTTGATTGGATGTATTGAGCTTCACAGCTTGAACATTACTAGATAAATGGATCACAGGTTGATCTTTAGGTTGGGAGGAAACCACAACTCCATCATTAACCACTTGTTTGTTCCTATTCCAATATTGGTTCTTCCCTTTATCCTTATTAGAGTTGTTGTTTTGACCATTATTGTTGTTATTTCCATGTTTAGTCAAAATTCCTTGTTCTCTTAAAACATCCTCAATCCTACATGCGGTCTCCACCATGGTGTCAAATGAATCAAAAACCATTTTCTTAACTTCATACCGCATTTTGGGAACCAAGTTACTAACAAGAATGTCAATCTTTTCATTATTAGGAATAGTTCTAGAATAGCAAGAGAATTTTTGTCTCCACCTTTGCAAGAAAGTAACAAAGGATTCTCCTTGACTCTGCTTTAAGCTACATAAGTCCAACAAAGTGATAGATCTTGAAACATTGTATGTAAAGTGTTGAACAAATCTGTGAACAAGCTCTTTGAAAGTCTTAACAGGGGGAGTTATCTTAGTAAACCATTCCATTGCTTGACGCTTAAGACCTCATGGGAATAACCTCATGAGATAAGAGTCATCTTGATGGAATTCAAAACTTGTGGTATAAAACTGGTGCACACAAACATGTGGATCTCCACTCCCATCATATTTGTCGTATTGAGAAATTTCAACCTTTCTAGGAAATTCTTTCATGTCAACACTCTTATCAAAAGGATTAGGACAAATTGAGTCCAATGAGAAAGATTTCTTAGGTTCAAACATCTAATCTATTGTTCTTTGCATTGCATTGAGCTTCTCCTCTTGGGATGGACCTTGCTTCTTAATCTTTTTATCCACATCAAAGTTGTAAGGGACTTTAGCACCCTTGTTGATTAGACTCTCTAGGAAATTATCCTTGTTTTGCTCCACATACTGTTGAAAAAGTGGCTCTTGTTGCATTTGCATGAAATCTTGGGAGGTGCGATCAAAGCTTGAGGTACTACCCCCATATTGTGAACCATAATGAGAACTTTGTAAAGATGGCCTTGAGTTCCTAGGAGTGGTTTTTCTCCTATGATGATCATGTCTAGATACCCTTCTTCCTCTAGGGCTAGGAGATCGTGATGGTGATATTGAATGTCTCCTACTTCGTGGAGTCCTAGGAGGAGTGGATGGAGGAGAACTGTTTCCACCACTAACTTGCATATTGTTGAATGGATCATTGAGTTGTCTAGCTAAGAGCCTATCTCACTCTTCTTTAAAGGATTTCCTTTACATTTCCATCAAAGTTTGTTTCTCCAACTCTAGATGTCTAATTTGTTCTTCTTTATGAGCTTGTTCATCTTGGAATTCTTTCTTTTCATGATCAATCCTCTTGAGTCTTTCACTCATGTAGTTGGTAGGTGAGCTTTGTCTTGAATTTTGAAACAATTTGTTGGTGTATGTAGTATTTATGTGAGCATCATAAGGTTCTCCATGTTGGCTTTCATGTTGTGATTGGTTATCTTGATAAGCATGTCTCTTACCTCTCTCTCTCAGCGCCCTTTGGTTTGAATCTAGATATCTTGTGGAAATAAGGGGTGAGGTCGGTCTACTACCATGAGAGGAGCTACTGAATGAAATAGCATCTCTACTCTTTGAAAACACATCCTCATAACGTTTATCCCTGGCTTCCTTCTCTCTCTGAGTCATTGTGTGACTCATATTCATAGAAGAATGAGAAGATTCTAAGGAGATACCCAACTCACTAAGATGACTCTTGGAATCAAACCACACTTTTGAAGTATTCCTAGGTGATTGATCAAATATGGGTTCTTTTCCCTTATGTCTTTGGCGAGTTTGAACTAGGGTTAATTCGTTAAAAACCACTTGAGGCCATTTTCCTTAATTTACTTGATATCTTGTTATAACTGGCATGAAAGAAAAGGTACTAGTTGATAGGATTACCCTAAGAAATGTTGGTACCAAACTAGGATATAAAAGGCACTAACTTGTCCAAAGAGATGTGATAAGATAGAAAATTGCAACAGGCATAAGCCAACACTACCACAGAGGTGCCCAATAAATTCGGGTGAATACCCTAGCACGTTATGGATCAGGAGGATGGTCTTACCCAAATTAATTGAAATTGAAATTGAAGTTGTATGAAGGTGGATGGACTAGAGACTATTAAAACTCTCCAAGTGTGTTATCAAAGAATCTAAAGGTTTATCTTTTCAACAAGGACAGTTTCTAGCTCACCAAGCTTCCAAGCAAGGTCACTTGTGAAATCAAAGATTGCTAATTCAAGAGGTCAAAACGCAAGAATCCTAAGAAAAAACAAGCTTCCAAAAGTGGGGTAAGTAATCCAATCTGACCTAGATCAACCCAAAAAATTGAAGATGACAGGGCAGCAAGCTAAACGGGATCAAAAATGACAGCAAACAGCTCACTGGAAGATAGTTTTGCGTGACAAAATGCTTTCTCACGCGAGGATTTTCATAGGACCGCATGACAAAATTCATAGGCACATGAGGAAACTCAGACTGGCATGACAGGGCAGACAATAAACTGACAGCAAATGCAAAATATTGTGTGAGGATTCTCAGATAGTTGCGCGAGGAAATGCAACGAATGACATGAAGAAATAGTTTTCTCGCGCGAGGAAAGGACACAAAACTCAATTTTTGATTGTTTTAAATAACCAACTAGGTGCATTAATAGATTTTATCATGAATCAGACATGAAATATAGCAATCAAGGAGTTCAAGCAATCAATGTCTTCAAACAATGAGCAAGGGACAAAGCAACCTCGCACATGAACATAGATAGTGTCATAGTATTTCTACTCCATAAGAATGCTACTTGTGTATGTTCTTCAAATGTTTTCCAATCATGCACATAGTCCTAGAAAATAAAATTTGGTTGCATTATGGTTCATAGTAATGGCTTGACTCTACAAATTTTTCAATCTCAAGTGGGTGAAATCCAATCCCGGCACACCAAGGTTTTGACAGTCTGAGAATTTAATCAATCAGGAGCTGCTGAGGAGATCTGACAACCCACAAAAAACTACACCCGTGAAGATTTCTTCCACAAGGACATTTATATAGCGGTTGTTGCTACCATGGAGAAAATGGCTATTACCACTTGAGGTTCCATCCACATGGTTTACCCAATAAATGGAGTGTCCACTATGGTTAACCCTTTCTAACAAGGAAGACTCACAATATGGACCATATGGGGACTTGGTTTAGATTCAAGGGTTCCAATTTTTTGATTCTCCCAAAAGGGAAAAGAGCATAATCCTCTAGCCCCTTCACCTCACCAAAACATAGAAAAAAAGATTAATTGACCCACTAATTTGAAATCACCTCATTCAAGGTTCACACAACAACAAATGACACCAATCTCCCCAAAGAGAAAAAGTATCGCCAAAAGTTGAAGCCCAAACCAAGTTGACCAATGAGATAAAAACAAATCCTTCCCTACCTACAAGGGGATCTA
>MU227828.1:1033553-1045472 GCA_018584345.1 Thuja plicata | reverse complement strand
TGTCCACCCAGATATTGTGGAAGTAATTTTTCCCATTCTTCTAGTTTTTCATGAAGAAATTAGTTACAGCAGGGTCCCGACCTTGGAGCTTCTCCATATAACTAGCAAAGCCATCTTTCTGGAGAATATCCCAAACATCCCCTTTTTGCTTCCACTCATTACAACTAGAAGGCTCATCTCTTTTTTTCTTGCCTCCCATTTTGCATATGTTTCTCTAGTTTTTTCTCTGGGTAGCTCTTATGCTTGCACAGCCTTCTATATTATTACTTTTTGTAATCTTGTGCAAAATGACCCAAAATCTATGTGAGACGATATGATGATGGAAAATGGCATCGAGTGAAATGACCTTACCATTATTAATCCTTAAATAACTCTTATTTTCCCCCATCATTAATTAAAATCTTTTCACTTCTTTGTTTTCAGTGGATCCTCTCCTTTAATATAAGAGATTTTATATCATACGGAGTACTAATTTCATTATGCCAAGTAGTAATGTTATTATTTCCACATGCATAGTTGGTTGCCCAGTCAACTGCCTCATTTCCTTCATGATACACATGGGTAATGACACACTTTTTCATAGATCTTATAATGTCCTTGGCATTTTTTATAATATTATCCATCGACTAAGAAGGTGTCCAAGTTTCATTAAGACATTTTATAATATTCAGAGAACCCCCTTCTAACCAAATGTTCTTACAGTTGAGCTCCTTAGATAAGAGAAGGCCATGTAAGGCATCTATTTCTTTGGCCACATGGTTATTTTGAATTCCTATTGGAATCATTCTTATAGGTTAGCAACTTCCATTGTCATCCCGGATCACAACTCCAAAACCAGCAGTACCAGGATTGCCCTTAGAGGCACCATCAAAGTTGATCTTCATCCATCTTGATGGGGGGCACTCCCAATTCACCTCATCCCTAGGATTAGTTTGGTTTTCACCATTAATTTTAATGCACCAATTAATAGAAATAGCAGTTTCCTCCATATTTTAATTATCTTTGATGTCCATAACTTTATAATTTTCAATTATCATACTTTTGATCTTTTTGTATAAAACCTTAGGGATATTTGACTTATCTCTAAATATTCTATCATTCATCTCTTTCCAAATAACCCAAGTGATGTGTGGTAAAGCAATTTTCCATATCCTTTTGATGTGTTTGTTCTTGATGTTGATATCCCAAGAGCTTAAAATACTCTGAATGTTGGAAGGGAGGACCCAATCAATATTAAAGGAATTCAGGAAAAGAGACCATATCTTATTTGAATAGAAGCAATGAATGAACATATGGTTAAAAAATTCTTCCTTCTTTCTACACAAGAAACACATGTTAGGAAAATACAGACCTCTAGTTTTGAGGTTATCAATAGTTAAGATTTTATTTTGGATCATCATCCAAAAAAATATATTAATTTTTGGATTTAGGCCTTTTATCCAAGCTTTGGCCCAAACAAGAGTTTCAATGTTATCATAGTTCAAATAATAGGCAAATCCCACAGTGAAATTGCCACTGGTAGTCCATTTCCAAATCATAGAATCCTCCTCTTTGTATAGGGTAATGGCATTATGAATTGTGTTTAAAGATTTGAGAGCAGGGTCTATAGTAGATAGGTCCCTCTATTGTCCATTTACCCAATAGTCATTAACTTTAGAGCCAAATCTGATTTTGCAAAGATCAGCCAAAGGACCCCAAAGGGGGTTCTCACCAAGAGTGGAATCACCTACCCAAATATCTCCCTAGAAGTCAATTTTATCTCCTTTCCCAACTTTCCACTTGACACCTTTTCTTAGGATGTTTTTAGTTTTAATGACATTCTTCCAGATACAAGATCCAACCAGATTATCTTCAGAGTCCAAGAAGACATTGAGAGATGGAGTATTCCTTTTATATTTTTTATGCCAAATCATTCTCCTTTCCTCTTTAGAAGAATACCCCCTCCATCCAATTTTAGCAAGAAGGGAATCATTCATGCTTTTAATCCTTCTTATGTTGAGCCCTCCTTTATTTTTAGGAGTACAAACTTTATCCCATGGTATAAGAGAAAATCTCTTAGCTTTTTCAACCCCATTCCAAAGAAAATTATTTTGTATTTTCTCAATTGCATCAGCATATTTATTAGGAATTCTGAAAATATTGAGAACATAAATAAGGATACTTTAGAGGAAATATTTCAAAAAAACACTTTATCGGCCTGACTAAGAAGATCCCCTTTCCAACCAGCAAGATTTTTGTGAAATTTATCCACTAAAGAACTACAGAAGGCCTCAGGAGGATTAAGACCAAGTGGAAGACCCAAATAGGCAGCAGGTAGCTATCCAATTTGGCATCCCATGATTATACTAATTTTTTCATGTTTGTACTTTGGGGTATTAATAAAATACATGTAGCTTTTATCCCAGTTAATAGATTGACCATTTTTCTTGCTATAATTATTGAGAATCTTGTTGAGGTTCTGGGCTTCAAATATTGAGGCTTCTCCCAGAAAGATTGAATCGTCCACAAATTGTTGGTGGGAACACACATAATTGGAAGAAGACAGTCTAAGACCTTTCAGATCTCCTTTTTGAATAGAACTATTAATGAATCTCCCCAAGCATTCATCTAGAATAAAAAATAACATAAGCGAGAGAGGATCTCCTTGACTAAGAACCCTTGAGGATTTAAAGAAAGAAGAAAGGGATCCATTAACCAAGACAGAGAAGGATGGGAAAGTGATAAGCTACAAGAGAAACTTAGTAATTTTGGGACTGAAACCAAAATCCAAGAGATTTTTTCTAAATAAAAACCCAATCAAATCTATCATAGGCCTTAGAGAGATCAATTTTTAAGATAAACCCTTCTTTTCTAGCCATAGTCAGAGAGTGAATATTTTAATGGACAGTAATATTGGAATCTAAAATTTACCTACCTGGGACAAAACCAGTTTGTTGATGAGAAATGAGTCTAGGCAAAAGAGACAAAATTCTAGAAGTAATCACCTCAGAAATGATCTTGTAAGAATAATTACAAAGGATAATCAGTTGGAAGAGATCCATAGAATTAGCCCCAGCTCTTTTGGGAATAAGAGCAATAAACGTGCCATTAATTTCTTTGAGGATTCTTTTGGATCCCAAAAACTCTTTGACAACATCAGTAACATATTTTTGAACAATAGTCCAATAATACTGGAAGAAAAACATAGGAAAACCATCAAGACCTAGGGATTTAGATCCTTCAAAGGAGAAAACAACCTTCCTTATTTCTTTATTAGACGGAATGGCACAGAGATTCAAGTTGTCATCACCAGTAATAATTTGGGGAATACTAGCCAGAATTTACTGTTGAAGATCCTGATTCAATTGATTATTCTAGGTCAACAAAGAGGAGAAATAGTTCTTAGCTTCCTTATATATTTCCTCCTCCTTATCCAAAACTCTACCAGACACATTGAGCTTATATATTCTATTGGCTTCTTTATGCTTGAGCATTGTCATATGAAATAATTTGGAGTTTTTGTCCCCTTCTCTAAGCCAAGTATTGCGAGATCTTTGCTTCCAGAAAATTTCTTCTTTATGCACAATATCATGGTATTTAATAAAGATTTCACTCTCAGATTCTTTATTGATACTAGTATAACCATACAATTGAATAGAATCCTTAACTTCTTTAAGTTCCATCAAAATTTCAGCCTTCGAAGAGAAAATATTGCCAAAATTTTCCTTATTCCAAATCTTAATATTGTCTTTAAAAAATTTCAACTTATAAGTAAGTCTATACATAGCCGTTCCCTCAATCTTAATCTTCCACCACTCTCTAATTTTGTGACTCATATCTGGGTGAATAGTCCACATTTTCTCAAACCAAAAAATAAAATTCCTTTTCCTAGATATAGGATCAGCAATGAAGGAAAGAGGGTAGTGATCAAAACCCGCTCTAATAAAAGCAGTTATAGTGTTGATACCAATTATCATATATGAGAGCACGATTGAGTCTTACCTGGATAAGCCCCTCACCTTCTCTTCTATTGGTCCAATTAAAGTTGACACCTTGTAAGTCAACATCAATAATTGCTTGTCTTGTAATTAAATTCATCAAGTCAATTATGCTTTCCAAGTTGGGTTGGCTACCTCCAACTTTTTATGTTTCCTTGAGAGGAGTATTAAAATATCCCATGAAAATCCATCTTTCATTAGCAAAATAATTCCTCACCTAGTCTATTTTGTTCCAAAAAGTTCTTCTCCCATTCTTAGTATTAGGAGCATAGATGTTTGTAAGAATCCAAGTAGTTCCATCCTAGATGTGTTGAAATCTGCAACTAGCCATATTATTTTCCTGGTAGATGACATCACCTCTAATGACATCACCATTCCATATAGTAGCTATTCCTCTAGAGGCACCTTCCGAACTACCTCCACAAATTATTCCATTTTTGAAAAACTTAAGAATTTCAACCTTATCCTTAGACATTTTCGTTTCCTAAATCAAAACAATATCAGGTCTATTGTCTCTAACCATATTTCTGATTAAATCCTTCTTATGGGGGTTATTTAACCCTCAAATATTCCATGATATAATCTTCATTTCTTTTTGGTTATACCAACCTGAGTGATGGTCCTTTGAGTACCATCTGCTATGTTTCTATCTACCTCCTGATTTCTTTTTCTTGAACTTGGTGGCCTCCTTGGAGGTGAGAGTTAGCTTCCTCCAACATCAGGAAGATTGCTTTTTTTGTTTTTTTTAGATTTCGCTGTCATACCCTTCTTTCCTTTAGTTTTGTCAACCATAGTGAAAGGAATTTCTTTTTCCTGCCCTTCCAGAGCCCTATTTATTTCTTCTTGATCCCCCCCATTTAGGATTTTTTCCATCATTGTCCCTCACATTGGAAGATATATTTTGGGTCATTTTAGAAAGACCTAGACCTAGAACTATATCTTGTTGGGGTGTCAATGAACTCATTGTTCCCAAATTTAATATTTGACTCCCCCTGCTACCTATTATATTCTTCAACCTCTTGAGTGGTTGACTAATTATCCTCCAGTACCATCTAGCTTTTGATCTTCTAACTAATAATTTCTTCATCCCATACTCAAAGGTATCATGAACAATGTCCCCTGTCTGTTTTATATCATTTGTATTTTTCTTATCAACTTCAGGATCAGGAATAGCATGTGTTTCTGTCTCTATTATATGAATACTCTTTTCCATATTATTTTCCTTCTCATATTCTATTTTCTGATTCTCATAAATTTTATCCCCCCTATTCTTAGAATCAGAACTCAAAACCCCTTCTATGCATTCTCCATTCTTACCAACAGGTTTCCACACCTTTTTCTCATGGGTTTTCTTCTTAGTATTATTTGGGTATATTTTTTCCCAGTACCCCGCCTTTTTACATCGAAAGAAAGAAAATGGGATTGATTCATATTCAATTTTTTGAATCCATTTCCCAAGTTTGGATTCCATTTCTATCTGCTCCAAAATATCAGCCTCAGGAACTATTCCAACACAAATTTGGCATGCGTCAATCTTCTTCTTGATGTCATAATAGGGTCTATAAATAATAGTTCACCAAATGAACTAGCTATACCCACAAACACATCTTCATTCCAATACTCAAGAGGGGGCCCATGGATTTTAATCTAGAAAGGGATTTGGACTATGAAATCCTCATTTAGGGCCATATTAGGATACCATTTCTGTAAGACCATTGTACTTTTTCCTATACTCTACGATGCACCGCTAATGGTTTGCTTCCTATCTTCTTCACATGAGAAGAAGAACAAGAGATAGCCTTTGTTCATGGTGACAACATCCACTTGTCCTTTAAGTTTCCATTTTTTTTCAAAAAAGGTTCTTAAAAATTCAATATTAGGTCTAATCCCAATAAATTGACCAACTAAGGAGTTCTTCATTCCTTTTATATTATGGTCAATAACTTGATCAGGAATAGTGATTGCGTATTTCCCTTCATAAATATTTGAGATATTTCTAACATGCGGGTAAATAGACTTACCTGAGGGTTTGATCCCAAAAAGGGATGACCATTTTGTTGTCTCTTTTCTTATAGTGGGACCCCCACCTGGGTCCCCACAGCCCATAAGACCGTCTTGGTTTTTCTTCTCGTTGTCATCTCCCACAGAATTCGCAGAGATTCCCTCTGTAGCAGAAGGACCTACATCTCCAACACTGGCATTGCCCACTGGAAAATTTGAAATTTGGTTTCCTGTCCATGCACCTCTGCTCCCCACTTTCTCCTCGATCCCATGGAGAGTGATAATTTTTGATTACCCGTTCGTCTCTGGTATAATTGTTGAGTTAATCTGATGTTGCTAAGTATGAATGATTGATTTACATATATGAGATGTATTGTTGTTTAAGTTATTAAGTTATTTGGTGAATTAGTTATTTATTGTATTTAGTATTACCGAGTGAATTTGTGAGTTCAATTTTAAGTGTTTAATTTTTTATTTGTCTGATTCAACCCCCTCCCTCTTAATGGAGCAATAGTACCATCAAATCTTGGATTGTCCTTCTTGTAGTTGTCATCCCAAATCACCTTAAGTGATTGAGATTCTTCAGAGAAACTTGGCTCTGATACCAATTGTTGAAATAGGGAAGAAAACTAAGAGGGGGTGAATCATTTATCATAAAACTTACACAAATTAAACTTATTCTCAATTATGATAATTAAATATCAAAGCATAAATCAACAACACATCATGAACATGCATAATACCAAGATTTTTGCGTGGAAACCTGGTTAAGGGAAAAACCATGGTGGAGATGAACCCACAAGATAACTTTACATTGTTAAAATTATTACAATGAGAAAACACAAGCATTTTTGCACACTTCCTAGAGCTCAATTCTCAAAATAAAAAGGCTCACTACCACAGGAAGGCTCACTACATGTACAAGAAAATTTGGATTACATCCAAATATTATGAACTGTATGATAACATCTCCTCTATCCCTAGATCAATTCCATTAAAGCACAAAATAAATTTAATCTTCACACTTCTTCTCTACCTTCACAATATGTATACATTCAACGTACATACATATTCGCACATCCACTCTCATCCACACACGAATAAAAAATTACAATTTTTATTTATACATGACATCAACCTTGGAAAGATCGTCAATTTTGGCCCAACACTCACCACCTAATTACAAAATTTAACCATAATAAATACAATATAACATGCAAACCAAGAAAATTTGGCCAAGAAATAGCACAAACCAAAATAATTTTTTTGAACATGATACATATCTAGAGATTATGCCTCAAACATCTGCAACACACTACAATCATCTGGTTAGCCAAGAACATGAAGAATACCAACATACTGATATAAATCATCAATTGTGAGCACAATGATCAATGTAGACCACCAACATAAAAGGCACATGATCCAAAAAAATCCATAAGCATTATGAATTACCATAGTAATTTTTGCATCAACACAAATTCTAGAAACATCAACATATTCATACCGAAACTCAAGAAAATTAATAGAAATGACTATCAATCTTGAAAAATGACTTGTGGAACTCCAAACCATGAACCATTTTAACTGAGGATACACATAAATGTCCCAAACATGCTTCTAAATCTGCAAAGAAAGATATTACAATGGAGAAAATGTAGATTAAAATATTGTCACTTTGTCACCACTGAACAACTAGAAAACCAATCACAACACAAATACTCATAATTCACTCAAATATTCATGTGAACCTTTGAAACTTGAACTAAATCAACTATATACAACATTCTTCAACCTCTATAATCCACAAGCTCTAATCTTTATCATACTTTCTACACTAATAAAATATGCACTAATTTTTTTGAAATATGGGATAATCATCATGAACATCAGTGCATCAATAACCAAAATGCATAAGAAAAGGAGAACTAAAGAATGATCATCAATGATCATGCACCAGTGGAATTGTTACTCACTCTTCCAAAGGTTCCATGAAAAACCTTAAACACACTTTAAATGGAGTATACGGGTTCACGAGACTACCCCATCAAGCACTTGGACAACATCCAATGAGTCACAAGAGGCTAAGACAACAATACCCATGGCCATTCATAGAGGACACTAATCTATCCTTGAAATCCATCTAAAACAAAGATTCATTTTAGATAAAAAAGAAGTACTCCTATAGTGATTAAGAATATAAGTTAATTACCATTTGACCAATAAGAAACCATATAAAATAATCACAAACCATAGGCAATCTGAACCGGCGTCCAAAACCACAAAGGAAAACCAAACTGGGTATAGATGCCAATAGCAGGCAAAGACGTTGATCTTCTACATAGCCGCCAATTTTCCTAAACCCTTATTCATGAATGGTAATTTTATCAGATAAAAAGTCTCATGCATTGATCTATAGGTGGAGATACTGATTAGCACAAGCATTAATGTGCAAGCGCAAACACTGATTCACAAATTTCCTATAGAAACTAATGAATGAAATAAAAATTCCTATGCTAACTCATATGTAGCATTGGTAAATGCCTAGCTCCACACCAGGGAGTACCAAATATACATCATTGAGGCTATAATCACTCGATCCAATCAATAAAAAATGAAATAGATCTAATCTACTCAAAATAGCATCATATAAGCATGAATCACTGAAAACAAAATGCATAAGGATATAATGAGATTCCCACATGCACAGACCAATATTGAGATTTGGGGCACAAGTACCATCTACCACTCGCTTGGGTCAATTTTTGATATCTAGGGTGCAATTAACATCTACCACCCATATAGGTCAATCTCTGGCATCTAGGGTGCAAGTATCAATTTATCTTATTTAATGTTTATACCCGGTTCATTTTATTATGTTTTCACTTTTTAAGAAAATTCTTGATGCAGCCTATGTGACCACTTCCAGGTTGTGGTCCACATAAGAAGTTACTCCCTATGCCTAATCAATGCACCTAGTCATATGGATCAACATCAAAAGAAGAATACCAATACAATAATCTTGTCTACTCAATCTACACCAAGGACATAAACCAAAACACTTCATCCACTTGGTGTACAACAAGGACATGAATGATGAATAGATTTTCCACATGATCTACATTGAGGATATGAGCATTCATCAAATACCATCTACTTAGTCTACACCTGTAGATGCTAAAAATTGGTCAACACTTATGGCCCCCCTATTTTAACATTTCTTGTATATTGTGTGTTTGATCTTTATCATTCACTGATATTGTATCATTCTTCATTAATTAAACATTGAAAATTTCTTAATTAATTACTAATTTTCATCCTCTAAGTTTGATCATATCCTATCAATTTTTCCTTCACCACATAGCCAATTAAATGATCATTTCAATTAATTAATCCCTTAGGGCTGAATAACCATTAATTCATCCCCTTGTCCTAAGGTTTCATGTCTTGGTAAATAAATATATTACATATTTTCCTTGTTTCCCTTTTCCCACAATTTAATTAATTAATTAATTTAATTGACTAATTTTCCAAATGTGAGGGAATTAATAATTTTTAATTATTAAATTCCACTCCAATTTCTAACTCCACTTATCTCTTTTTCATGCTAATTTCTCTCCACTTCTAACTCTTCCACCTTCCACTTCCCACTCCCACTTACTAATTTCCTTTTCCACTTAACTCTTTCCTCCTTCCATTTTCTCCTCCACTTAATTAACTTGTTCATCGCCTTTCCTTTCCTTCACTTGCAAATGGTATTTGTTGTTGAAAATAAATATTTCTAATATTTATTTCCACTTAACTCTATCTTATTTCAATTTTGTCCTCCACTTGCAAATAGCATTTTGTATTGAAAATAAATATTTCCAATATTTATTTTTACTTAAATGTATCTTATTTCTATTTCCTCATTTACATGTAAATACAATTTCCAATTTTTCATCACTTATCACGTGTCCTCTCATTTAATCCTAACCATCGATTAAGATTTCATCTCATCCACTGATTCGAGTTCCAAAAATCTATAAATTGGACGCTCATTTATCATTTTTTTAGAATCACATTTTCTAGTATCCTTGCCCATATTCTCTCAATTTGCCCATGCTTTCTTTCATCATATTTGTGCACTCATGTTTTTGAGAGAAACATCAATTTAGGAGAGAAAGAAAGAACAACAAGGCTTAATCAAAGGAGTAGTTTTCTTATTTTAGCTTTAATTTTATGCATTTCATTTTGATGGTCTTGGTTGTGTGACTAGGAATAGATTTTACATAATTTCATAGCTTTGTGGTTTATTTTATCATGTATATTTCTCACTTCCCAATTCCCTAGTCTACATTCTAGTGAAACACCTATTTTACTTCTCTTCATCCAATACATCCAATCCTTTGCTTAAATCCTTATCCTATTCCATCTAATAAGCTATTTCACATTCCTTTTGCATTACCCTGCCAATGTCTTTGAGCATAGTGTCATAGTCATGTTCCATTATCACATGTCCTTCAAGAGCACCATCCAAGGAGAAAGATGCTTAATTCCTCCATCCATGCCTTATCATGCATCCATTATTTCCAAAAACGTCAAAATAAGAAAAAGTCAAAAATTCAAAAATGTCAAAAAGTCAAAAAGCCAAAAAAGTAAAAGAAAGAAAGAAAAAAGGTCAAAAAAAGAAGAAAAAAGTTACCTTGATGAAAACATATCAAGCAAATGTCTTAGTAACACAAAAAATAGAAAAAAAAAAAGTAATAATAATAAAGAGAAATAATTTTGTCCAATAGTGAAAACCTGGCAAACAGGCACTTTGGACAAGTACCATGATGAAAACCTAGCAAACAGACATCATGTGTAATATATGAACTTCTTGTGTTCCATACTTGGGGGAAGATTTCATCCATGTATCCTATTCCTTATCCTTCATTACCCCTTTTCATTTCCTCCATTATCCCTTTGTCTATCATATCCCTTGTGCTATCGACTTCCATTTTCTCCTTTTTCCCATATTTGATCATGACAAAGCTAGGGATCTTCCTAGAAGCATCATGTCTTATTTTCTTTATGTTATGCATATCCCTTTGTTCCATATCACCTATCTTATCACAGCCTTTGGTCCACATCCCCTATCTTATTCCAAACCTTCCATCCATAATCCTTCTTCTTGTTCATTCTTGATCTTGCTTATCCTACCCATATCCTATCATTTTCATACCCAAGTCCCTCTCTTTATCTTGGTATAAAATAAGAACATAAAATTCAAAAGCATGTTTTCAAAGGACCTCTTGACATGTCCATTCCTATGCATCGCATGTCATTTAGTGCACCATTTCATCACCCTATCATTGTCATATCTAATTCCTCGACTTGGTAAAAACATGTTATCCCATTTCATGGATAGTCCTTAGCACCCAAACAACTTCAATGTCATAATAAGAGACACTTGGAATTCATCCATCTACCAGTCCATTCATCTATCTATAATGTCCTTGCCTTGCTAGACACTGGGGGCAATTCAATAAATCTTATTGTACGCCTCTCTTTTCGATCCCCACAGCTTTCCAAAGGCAAGGGTTAGTAGCAAAGGTTCACAAATGAATGCAAATCAAGTATATAATGACTACTAAATGAATAACAGAAACATGAGCAATAAAATGTACAGGCAAGAGAAAGGAAGACAAATAAATGCAAACCCCATGATGCTTGAAGCTTCTATTTTTTCTCTCTACTCCTTTTTGAAACGTTGTTCTTGATGCTCAGTATTGGCGGGACAGCGTCTATGACTTGAGAAGCGTCGAGAATTTGATAATTGAAATGTGTGTGTGTGTGTGTGTGATCGCAAGATGGCTTGAATGCTAGAACCAAACTGACGGAGTAATGGCACACGAGAGCTTGAAATCCTGGATCCTTCAAATGGTTATGAAGGGTTTATTATATAGGAATTGGTGAT
>MU227828.1:978320-1016577 GCA_018584345.1 Thuja plicata | reverse complement strand
TGTGGACTGGAGAGATGGGTGGAGTAACCCATGTGATGTAATTGGAGTTATCTCTTTGAAGATAAATGAGTATTAATTCATTTATTTAATAATTGTTTTCAACATGTGAGATAATTGAATTCTTTTTTATTAAGAATTGCTTTATTTGATGAAATTAAATTAATTTAATTGAAATTAATTTAATTGGAAAAATTTAATTAGTAAGTTTAAATATTTGAATTTAAACTATAGGAAATTGAGCTTAATTAATTAATTTAATGATAATTAATCAATTAAAGCTATTTAATTAAATAAAATTAATTATTTAATTAATTTTGAGAATTGGATTCGATGATTTGAGGAATGAATTTAGAAGAAAATAGATGATTATTTAATGATTAAAAATCCATTAATTAATAGATGAAAATTAGTGTTTTTAATGTAAAGTCGCAAGCCTATCCATTTTAGGGTGTCTACACTTACTTAAGAAAATATTAATATCCAAAATAAACATATATTGAATTTTAAAAAATGACAATGTTCTAAGAAAATTCAAAAAAAATTGAATATGATCTTGAAAAAAACCATAAAAACCATATAAAGTCTTGAAAAAATCACTTACAATCCTGAGAAAAAAAATACTAATCATAAAAAGTCTAGAAAAATATCCTAAAAATGCAAAATGTTCTGAAAAAAAAGCACAAAAAAATTCAAATATTTCAAAAATCTTAAAAATTAGAAAATAAGCAATAAACATGTACATATTTACTTTTTTGTTTCACCAATAAATCATTCCTCTTTTGCGAAAGATAGACATTAGTGCATACACAATCAGAAGACATGTCAAATGTTGCACTTAACAAAATCATGCATCAACAGAGAAACTATCCAATCTAGTTAGGAATCAGTCAAATTAAAACTGTCCTATCAATCAATCAATCAATCAACATCAACATCAATTTATCCTTAAATAATAATCATTTTATCTTATACAAGGTGTGGTATACTTGAAACTAGTGTTAGAATTCATAGAATTCAACCACTAAGATCCACTGCATGCAAAATAACCTATTACAAAAGCAAAGCTTGGAGACAAGAATGTTATAAAAGATGAAATGTTCATTCAGAGAGGGAATAATATGATGTAAAGCCCAAATCTAGTTGTTACCGAGAGTCAGCTTGACTCTAGTATAAGGCCTCTTGCACAGACCTTATAGGGTAGATTCTTACCCTTGCTTGAGGAAGTCACTAAGATCTTCATCTCAAGTTCTCTAGACCTGGTTTACACTGTAAAGCTACTAATTCATGCTAAGGAATCCATTAGGAAAGATTCATTCTCCAGATTAAACCGATGGGTTTAACCTCTTTGCTAAATAGATCAAACACAAAACACATAACAAATTACAGAAGGAGACCCAAATGCTCTTTGAATCCCTATTACATGTACAGTATTCTTACAATATTACAATCCCTCTATTACTCTCATGTCTACTATCTGCTTACAAAAGCTTTCAACTATATATCTAACCCTCGAAATATCTTCAAAATATCTCATGCTCTTTGACAACTTCAACCACCTTACACAGGCAGCCTTATCAATCCATAAATGACCCTTCCATGACTAGAATAGGTGTCCCTATTCATTCCAAGCAAAAATGACAAGTAGAGAGTTGTTACAATTGACCCAGCTGGTCACAAACGTCACATCCCGCATTTCCTAGGTCATTAACCAACATTACTGAGCGCCAGTGTTGACTTTTTTGAGCAACAGAAATATCCTCGGTCTTCAACCTCAAGCATCAGATCACAACCCCAAAAAAAAACATAGACACTGGCCAACATCACCGATGGACATCCCGGATGGACATTACCGACAAGCATTCCCGAGAGACATTCCCGAGCACCAGTATCACTTGTCTAGAGATCATCACTCCTTGGTTGCTAGAGCCTTATTACATTTCCAGAGGTTTAGGAACTACCTCAACACACACTTAAGCTAGGAAACAACTATCTAGCAAATATGGTGTTTGTTCACTAATTGACCTTAGTCATTACAAAAATGGTGGAACAAAACACCTTACAAACCAACAAATCCTTTCTCCTAGAAATTCTTCTAACCTTGGGTGCTCCTGAACCATACTCCCCAAACAAAAAAGAAATCATCTTCCAGATTATTGGAGTAAGTCAGGATTGATGCCTAACTTCTTGAAATCAGTTTCATGTACCCATGTAGCCTCTAAATCAGCTTGTCCCTGCCATTTGACCATATGTTCCATATAGGTTTTCCTTCTAGTCTTCTTGGAAACTCTTGAATTTAGAATCTAGTATACCTTCAGTTTCGGTGTAACAGGAAGTTTGAGTGCTCTGAGATCCTCGGTATCTCCTATGAGATCAGAATCTTCTTCTATAATTGGTCCTTTATAGGATGCCAAATCTACCACATTGAAAATAGGAGATAATCCTATGTCTGTAGGAAGATCAATTTTATAAGCATTAGACCCATACTTTGCCAATATTGCACAAGGGCCTATCTTCCTCATCTGAATTTTGGTCAGAACTCCTTTCTGCAACCTTGCTTTGTTAAGGTGCACCATGACCAGATCTCCAACTATAAATTGAATATATTTTCTCCTTGCATCCACCTTATGTTTGGTGTGAGTTGTACTCTCTATTAATGCTTCTTTAATTGAGTCATGGACTTCCTTCATGGATTGGGCAAAATCTTCAGCATACCCACTCCTCTATGCATTGCTTCCAAGATCCCTTGATTCACATATACCCCTGGGATGAATCCCATACACTATTTCAAAAGGGGTCTTTCTATTGGATCTGTTGACTATGTCATTATATGCAAATTTTGCTTGAGCAAGTAACTGATCCCATGATTGTCCATACTCCTTGGTGAGGCATCTCAAAAGATTTCCTAGGCTTCGGGTCACCACTTTGGTCTAACCATTGGTCTGTGGATGATATGCTGAGCTAAAAGAAAGATTTCTACCAATCTTGTGCCACAGAGTTTTCCAAAAATGACTCATAAATTTGGAGTCTCGGTCTGATACAATACTTAAAGGTAATCCATGTATCCTTACTGTTTCTCTAAAGAATGGATTTTGTATGTAACATGCATCGTGTGTGGTCTTGCATGGCACAAAGTGAGCCATCTTACTGAACCTATCAACAATCACAAAGATGTTGTCCATTCCTTGCTTGGTCTTTGGTAGTCCAACTACAAAATCCATACTAAGGTATTCTCATGGTCTATTTGGGATAGGAAGGGGCTAATACAATCCTACATTGGATGAAGTCCCTTTTTCCTTCTGACAAACTATACAAGTCTCCACATACTTTTGGACATCTCAATTCATTCTTAGCCAATAGTAATACCTCTTGACCAGTTCTAGAGTCTTATTCAACCCAAAATGTCCACTTAAGGAACCATTATGCTTCTCTTGTACTAGATTCTCTCCCATGGAACCTCTTGGTACACAGAGTTGTCCTCTCTTAAATAGAATACCTTCTTGAAGAGTATACTCCAAATACTCACTATGAAAATGATTTTGATACTCTTGACATACCTTGTATGCTGCTACAAAATTTTCATCTGCTGGATACAAATCTTTGAAGCTTTCAACACCAATGCTCCTTAGCTAAACTTCTTGCACTGTGAATAACCTTCTACTCAATGCATCTTCTACCTTGTTCTACACTCCCTTCTTATGCTTTATAGTGAAGGTGTAGGCTTGGATGTATTCCACCCATTTCATATGCTTATGGCTTAGTTTTTCCTGTGAATTTAGAAAACTCAAAGCCTGATTGGTGGTAAAGACTACAAATTCTTTGGAAAGGAGAAAAAATTTCCATTTCCTTAGTGCTTGGACTAATGCATACAATTCCAAATCATATGATGAATACTTCTTCTTTGCATCACTAATTTTCTCACTATGAAAAGCTACTAGCTTTCCTTCCTGACTCAAGACTGCACCAACAACAATGTTACTAGCATCACACTCCACTGTAAAAAAATTGTCAAAACTAAGAAGTGTCAATATCAGTTGAGTCACTATCCTCTTCTTCAAATTCTCAAATCCTTCACCAGCCTACTCATTCCATTGTAACTTGGCTTTCACACCTCCTTTGATGGTATCTAAAATAGGTGCACTGATTTCACTGAACTGTTTAATGAACTTCTGGTAAAACTGTGCTAAACCATGGAAGCTTCTTACTTTAGTTGTTGATTTCAGTGTAGGCCAATTCAAGATTACTTCCACCTTATTGATATTCATCTTCAAGTTACCTTCTAAGATAACAAAACCTAGATACACCAACTCTTGCTTCATGAACTCACTCTTTTCCAAGTTGATTGTCAACTTTTCTTCATGCAATCTTTGCATTACCAATTGCAGATGTCTAAGATGATCCTCTTTTGTTTTGATGAACACCAGGATGTCATCTAAGTACACTACAACCCATTTTCCAATGAATTCCTTCAAAACCTCATTCATTAATCTCATAAATGTGCTTGGGGAATTTGACAACCCAAAAGGCATGACTAGCCACTCATACAGTCCTTCAGTGGTCTTAAAAGCAGTCTTCCACTCATCTCCTCCTTTAATCTTGATATGATGATATCCACTCTTAAGATCTATCTTGGAGTAATATCTAGGTCCACCAAGACAATCCATCAAATCTTCTATCCTTGGTATTGGAAACCTATACCGGATAGTTATCATGTTTATGGCCCTGGAATCGATACACAACCTCCAAGTACCATCTTTCTTTGGGGTTAGTACTGTGGGAACAACACAGGGACTTATGCTTTCTCTAATCAACCCTTGGTCAATTAGTTCTTGGATTTGGTTATAAATCTATGTATTCTACTAAGGATTCACCTTATAAGAATCTTTGTTTGGGATTGAGGCTCCTGGGATAAAGTCAATCTAATGGCTAGTAGATCTCTCAGGTTGTAGGATAGTTGATTGACCATCACTAACTATGGCCTGGTATTGAGTTAACAACCTTTGGATCTCTAAAGGCAACTCTTCCTTCTCATTTCCCTCTTCACCTTTTGGTTTTAATACCAAAGCAAATTCTACTCCATCTTCTTCCAATGTATTTAAGAATTATTTCTCACCGACCAATAGTAGGTTGGGACCTCTTTTCTTTTCTTTTCTTTTCTTTTCTTCATCTTCTTCCAAGATTTATTGTACCCTAAAATTTATTCCATCCTTCTTGAAGGAATAGGAATTCTAAACTCCATGATGCACCACACTTTGGTCATACTGCCAAGGTCTAGCTAATAGCAGATGACATGCATCCATGGGTAGGATATCACACAAAACTCTATCCTTATACCTCCCTATGGAAAACTCTACCCAAGCTTTCTCATTGACTATTACATTTTGATCTTTATTCAACCAAGTAACTCTATAAGGATTAGTGTGAAGTATCCTTGGCAATTTGAACTTCTTAATAGCTTCTAAGGAAACTATATTATCAGTAGAACCTGAATCTATGATAACTTTACAGACCTTACCGAGTACCTTGCAGTTGACTCGAAACAAAGATCTTCTTTGGCTTGACTCTTCTTTGATCATTTCTTTGAGGAGTGTTCACCGAACCATCAAATTCTCTCCCATCTTTGACCCTACTGGTACTTTTGTAGTCTTGCTACTAGAAGACTCTTCTTGCACATAATTATATCTTTTCTCTCCTCCTTATGAAGTAGAGCTCTTTGCAGGACACCGATATGCAGGATGCCCAAACTGTTGATAGTTATAGCACTTCATCGAAGATAAATAAGATCCTCTCCCTTGGCTATTAGCTCTTCCTCTTGAACTATTATTTGAACCTCTTCCTTGATTGTAACCACCTCTAGTGTTACTGGGTTCTCCTTGGTTCTCTGTGAGTTTGTTCTCACTCTGATTTTTAGATTCAGGATTTTTTCCTTCATATCCTCTTTTATGACCTCTATTGTCCCTTCCTCTGCCTCTACTGTTTGAGTCTTGTTTTTTCTTGAACTTCTCTTCCACTTTGAGAGCTAATTGATAGCATTGGTGGATAGTCTTGGGGCTTAAGAGACTGATCTCTTCTTGAATACTCCATTGGAGGCCATTCTGATATCTTTCCACTTTTAAGCTTTCTTATTCCATCACATGGGATCTGAAGCATAGCTTATGGAATTCTTCTGTATGGGCATTGACCTCTAAGTCTTTCTACCTCATATTCTGCCTTTTCTTATGTAGTTGCAATTCATAATCATTAGGAAGGTAAGTTTCCTTCATCTTTGCCACCATACCTTTCCAACTTGTTATGTGGTTATTTCCTCCTTTTGCCTTTTCATCTTGGACAAATTTCCACCAAGTGAGAGAAGTCCCTCTCAATCTTGTCTTTGATATTCTAACTTTCTAAGATTCAGTCACAATATCACAATCAAAGTGATTTTCAAGACCTTCTATCCATTCCATGATTAATTCTAGATCCATTTTGCCACTAAATAAGGACACACCTTCTAGGGACTTACCACTCATTGCCTTTAATTCTTTCAAGAATGACTCTTCTTGAAGCATAGGGTCTGGCTCTGAGATCATGTCCTCCTTAGCCACTTGTTTACTCTTCTCATTAGCTTCTCTCATCAGTTCACTGACTATTGTAGTTCGAAGCTACATTTCTTCTAACTTGCATGCCATTTCGGCTAACTTGTCCTTCAGGAGTCTATTCTCCTCTCTCTGTTCTCCGACATCTCTTTCCAGTTCTACATTGGAAACCATGTTGGATGAATTCATAGGCTCTTCTAAAAATCACACCCAAACAACACAAGCCCAGTTCTCTAACTTGCTCTGATACAAATCTGATGTAAAGCCCAGATCTAGTTGTTACCAAGAGTCATCTTGACTCTACTCTAAGGCCTCTTGCACAGACCTTATAGGGTAGATTATTACCCTTGCTTGAGGAAGTCACTAATATCTTCACCTCAAGTGCTCTAGACCTAGTTTACACCATAAAGCTACTAATTCACACTAAGGAATCCATTAGGAAAGATTCATTCTCTACGTTAAACTTATGGTTTTAACCTCTTTGCTCAATAGATCAAACACATAACAGATTACAGAAGGAGACCCAAATTCTCTCTGAATCCCTATTACATGTACAATATTCTTACAATCTTACAATCCCTCTATTCTTCTCATGTCTACTCTCTTCTTACAAAATCTTTCAACTATATATCTAACCCTCAAAATATCTTCAAAATATCTCGTGCTCTTTGATAACTTCAACCACCTTACACAAGCATCCTAATCGAGCCATAAATGAACCTTCCATGACTGGAATAGGTGTCCTTATTCATTCCAAGAAAAAATGACATGTAGAGAGTTGTTACAGTTGACCCAGCTAGTCACAAACGTCACATCCCACATTTCCTAGGTTGTTAACTGACATTACCGAGCGCCAGTGTTGACTTTTCTGAGCAACAGAAACATCGTCGGTCTTCAAACCCGACCATCAGTTCACAAACCCAAAAACAAACATAGACACTGGCCAACATCACTGACGGACATCCCCGATGGACATTACCGATGGATATTACCGACAAGCATTCCCGAGAGACATTCCCGACGAACATTCCCGAGAGGCATTCCCGACGAACATTCTAAAGAGGCATTCCCGATGAACATTCCTGAGCACCAGTATCACTAATCCGTAGATAATCAATCCTTGGTTGCTATAGCCTTATTACATTTCTAGAGGTTTAGAAACTACCTCAACACACACTTAAGCTAGGAAACAACTATCTAGAAACTATGGTGTTTGTTCACCGATTGACCTCAGTCATTACAAAAATGGTGGAACAAAACACCTTACAAACTGACAAATGCTTTCTATCCTAGAAATGCTTCTAACCTTAGGTTCTCCTAAACCATAATAAAATACAAAGATATCAATCCTTATAAAGGAGATCAAACACCAAGAAGGTGGAGAAACCTAGGTTGCATGAATAATTAATAAAGAAATAATTATTGCATGCCTAAAGTTTAGCTTAAGTGAACAAGAGATAAAAAGGTGACTTAAACAATTAAATCAATAATGATTTAATTAATAAGTAAACATAGATATACCTTTTACTCTAACACCCCCCTTAAGATAAACTTAGGGAGAAGTTAAAACCTAGAAGCAACTACTGAAAGCAATAAATTTGGGTCCCAGTAACAAGGCCTAATCAGGTACCCAATCACAACCAAATCTTTGTAAAGTGGAGAAATAGAGAAAACCAAATGGGAAAAACTCTACTCCAAAAAGAGATGGAAAAAATAATGCTGAAAAAAATATGAAGGAAGGAAGGCCTCTCCTCACTGACACCCCCCAAGGACAACTTCATTCACCTATAGCATAGCATGCAACTGGAGATAGTACAGAGAGGCCAAAGGTTTAGTGGAGATGTCTCCAACCTTCTCCTCTGTAGGTATGTACTCCAAGATGAGAGCACCATCTTGAATCAATTATCTGATGAAGTGCATGTGGATCTCAATGTGTTTGGTGCGTTGATGCTCCACTGGGTTGCATGGAATGTGTATGGCACTCTAATTGTCACACCAAAGAATAGTGGGACTATCAGGAGGAAACCCAAACTGGGTCATAGACTGTCAAAGCCATAAATTTTCCTGAGTTGCTAACATAGTTGCTCGGTACTCAGCCTTTGTAGATGATAATGTAGTAGCAGTCTTCTTCTTGCATGATCATGTGATAGGACTAGAACCAAGGCAAAAAAACAAAGCCAGAAGTAGACCTCCGATCATTAGCATCACCAACCCAATCTGAGTTAGTGAAGCCAATGATGAGTGGTGAACCTAATGTGTAGTGGATGCCAAAATGTGTAGTACCTCAAAGATACCACAAAATATGTTTGTCATTTTGCCAATGACTCTCATGAGGACCATGGGAGAACCTAGAGACAATTCCAACCATAAAGGAAATATCAAGATGGGTGTGTGTCAAATACAACAAGTTTCCAATCAACTGTCAGTACAAAGTGGAATCCACTGAAGGTGTAGGACATGTAGAAGACAACACAACACCTGACTGAAATGGTGTAGGCATAGGCTTGCAATCAAGCATATCAAATCTGTGAAGCATATCAAGAGCATACTTCTACTGAAGGAGTGAAATCCCATTGGAAGACTGTATAATCTGTAGGCCCAAAAAGTAATGCAGAAGATTGAGATCGGTCATCTCAAACTACTCCATCAATGCTCATTATATATCCTAAATCATGGAGGATGAGCTACCTATGATGAGAAGATCATCAACATAGATCACAAGTATGACAATCTCAATCCTTTGATGCTGAAGATACATTGTGTGGCTAGAGTGACAACATGTATACTATATGGAGAACAAGAAAGAGTCCATCTTCTCATACCAAGCCTGAGGGGCTTGTTTGAGACCATATAATGAACATTGAAGCCTACAAACTAAGGAAGAGTCCTGCACAAACCATAGGGGCTGCTCCATATAGATCTCCTCCTGGAGGTCTCCATGCAAGAAAGCACTCTTCACATCCATCTGAAAAAATGTCCATCCCTATGAAGCTGCAAATGAAATGACAAGGCGAATAGAATTCATCTTGGAAATAGGAGAAAAGGTATTGGAGTAATCAATACCCTCCACCTGAGAAAACCCATTTGCAACAAGATGAGCTGTATACTTGTCAATAGAACCATCAGCAGCATACTTGGTATGATACAACAACCTGCACCGAACCAACTTTCTCCCTTTTGGAAGAGAACACAAATCCCAAGTATAATTCTCCATCAAAGAAGAATACTCCTCATCCATAGTCATATCCCACTCTGTGTGACCTACCGCCTCTAAAAAATTCTGAGGGTCATCCAAAATTCCATGACTCAAAAGGGTAGAACCAGATGTTTGAGCTCGAGTATGATGTCTATCTATAGGATCACCAGCCAAAGAACCTGTTGCATCAACTATAAAATGGGCCCACTGGGGCATAATTGGAGCAGGTGGTGGTGATGGTGGATCATCATCATCAAGAGAAAAATAATCCTCAAGAGATTAAGAAGGAGGAGTAGATAGTGAGGGAGAAGATGGTGATGGAGAATCCATCAAAGGATAGCGCTCATCAAACTGGACATCTTGTCAAAACAAGACCTCTCTGGAATCAGGATCAAACAACCTATATGCCTTGACATCCTCACAGTAGCCAACAAATATGAGTGGTCGGCTCTTCCTCTCCATGGCTTTCCTATGAGCATATGGAATAAATGCCCAAGCTACACTACCAAATACTCAGAATGTGGAAACATCAGGCTTGATCTGAGACCAAGCCTCCTCGAGAGTTAGATGTCATAATGCCTTATGAGGCATCAAATTCTAAATATAGTTGGCATAATTGATTTCCTCAACCCAATAAGAAGGTTGCATAGCCCATGACTAAAGCATATAATTTTTCATCTCCCATAAAGTTTTGTTCTTTCTCTTAGCAACAACATTCTGTTGAGGGGTTTGTGGAGCTGTCAACTGATGTTGTAAACCATGCTCAGTGCAAAAATATTTGAAAGCTTGATTCACATACTCCCCCATTATCAGTGTGTATCCTCTTGATAGAATGACCACATTGCTTCTCCCCAAATGTCTTGAAAACACAAAAGGTATCAAAGACATCAGATTTTTACTTGAGAAAATGTACCCAAGTACGTCTGGAGAAGTCATCAATGGAAGTAAGCACGTAGTGAGCCACTGAAAAAGGAGTCAAAAATGACATGAAATCACTATGTACTAGATCCAAAGGTGCCTTAACATGAGTGGAATGACCTATAGGGAAAGTATCCATGTGATGTTTTCCAAGAGCACAACCTTGACATACACCATCAATACAGGAAAACAAAGGAAGCCCACTCACAAGTGCCTATGTACTCATCTGTTGTAAGTATCTATAATTGACATGGCCAAAAATCTCATGCCAAAGTCTGCTTGTTGAGTCTGCATGTGCCATAAGAGATACCCCAGAAGCATCTGAACTCTTGAAGCCATCAAAAATATATAGGTGAGATTGAGGATGTACACTTCTGGTGGCCACAATCAAATCAGGATCATGGAGGTCTTGAATAACCACATCATGTGGGGAGAACTCAACTGTCTTCCCAGAGCCATAATGGAAAATCTAAAAAACTAAAAGGAGGTTTGTCAAAATATTAGGAACAAGAAGTACATAATGTCGACAACCTTCAGGGAAGGAGATAGTACCAGACCCTGTAACTACAAGTTGTGTAGAGTCACCAATGGCAATATGTGAAGTATCACTGTGGGCAAGTGAAGTAACTAGATACTAAGAGTGAGACATGTGGTGAGAAGCACCTAAATCAATAATCCAAGTGGCACCAGAAGACAAATCTTATGCAGACAGAGCATGTCCCTTCCCTATGGAAGAGTAAGATGGCGTAGGTGAGGAGATATGATGTTGTTGCATAGCTTCCTCTAAATCCTATAAGTGTTTCCAACACCTAGAAACTGGATGTCCTTCCTTGCCACAAAACTGTAAGGCTCACCGGTGGACTTTGAAGTCTTGGAGGAAAAATCACCAGACTTCAAATATTTCCCATACTTTGGATGGGGTTTTGAATCAGGCTTGGATTAACTCTCACTGCCTACTGAATCCATCTTTGGCTTTGGTTTTGGCTTTTGATTCACCATAGATGGGTGGGCAACGAAGGCTTGGTTTTGAGAACCATAGAGAGAATCAAGTTGAGAGAGCTTGGTCTGCTCATGAGTCAAGCGATCACAAAACACATCAAAAGTAGGCATGGTAAATCTTGGACCTAGAGCATCCATGGTAGAATGGAATGTAGAAGAGAATATCTAAAAAGAACCACGAAGCTTGGAAAGTATTAGATAAATACACTCTGTATCTATCTTATTCTTTCCACAACCATGTAAGAGAGACCTCGTAGATTTGAATTTCGTCAAGAAATCTTGAATAGAGGAAAATGTCTCAAGGGCCAAGAATGTCAATTATGCTTCAATATGAAGTACCTGGAACTCATTTACTATGCCAAAGAGAGTCTGAAACTTCTCCCACATCTCAATAGGAGTATCACAACTATCAAGGTGAAAAATCAAACTATCTAAAACATGCAAAGAGATTACACCCATGGCCTCATCCATCTTGTTTCTATGTTTCATGACCTCATAAGGATGAGTCAAACTGGCTGAATAAGATCTAAAAAAGACCATAATCTGCATGACTGGAGAAGCCTAGTCATACTGGATTTCCACAAATGGTAGTTATGTGGAGTGAGAAGCTCAACTGATGTTGAATCTGCCATGTCATACCTTATGCTTATTTTATTATGTTTTCTTTTAGAACTAGATAAAAGATGCAGAAGGGTTTTTTTTTAATGTTTTGGAGTGTTCTATTTTTGCTAAGATAAATGACAAAAAAACTAGAAAGAAACACCCCCCACATAGAGAGAAACCAAACCCCAGTTCAACTGAGAAGCTAAAAGAAGAAACAATGCAATAAAGGATACATAATAAATGGGTAAAATACCCAGTCAAATTCTCCCCAAAATAATCTCAGATCTAAAGAGAGCTCATCAAGAGATTTTTGACGCCTATTCGTTAGCAAAAAATGGAGTCTATATGCTCATTGTAGAGGCTTGGAAGTGCTGAAAAGAAGTCCCCTCTTTGACTAGAAAAAGGACAGGCAAATAGAAAAATGAGATAATCTAATCTCCATAAAATTTCCACCTTGGAAATAGATTTCTTTCGGTATATGGAAATAAAAAATCAGCCTCTGTTTGCTCTAGATAGAGCCAAAAAAACCAAGTGGAGGTAGAAAAAGGGCTCCAAAAAATGTTTTAGCAAGGCGTTGAATGTCGAGCCACTGGTCACTGATGTGACCACATCTGGTGAGCTGGGGGATTTGAAGGCCCGTGGTGGCTTAAGAGCCCGTTGGGCGGTGGTGCCGGTGCCGGCAGAGAGTGACGATGGTGGCGGGGTTGGAGGTGCCGGCGGAGCACGTCGGTGGCTGCGCAAGGGCGGAGGGCCCGAGGGCAGAGTCACCAAGGGAAGCTGACAGTGGGTGGTTGCGTAGTGGTAGAGCATCCAAGGTGGGACTGTAGTGCCCGCATGGTGGCACCTTTTTATTTGTATTGGGCATGTTATTTTAAATGCAAAAAATCAATAAAATTTTGATTTTTTTAATATTTTTAAATATTTTTTCTCAATTTTTGTGCCAGGGTATAATAGGCAAAAAAAATTTGCTTCAGAATGTAACTTTGGCCAAAAAGTTCGTGCCTTATATGAAAAGGCACCGTGAGGTGGGTTTGTGCTCAAAGTGCTCCAAAAACAAGTTTCCCCTAGGTCCACACAAAAATTACTAAAAAGAACTTGAAACCCTCAGAGCTCCAAAAACTTCAAAAACTCAAGAACGGACTGTAGCAGCAAGGTTTTGCTACCATGTTAGAATTCATAGAATTCAACCACCAAGATCCATTGCATGCAAAATAACCTGTTACAAAAGCAAAGCTCGAAGACAGGAATGTTCTAAAAGACAAAATGTTCATTCAAAGAGGGACTAATAAAATACAAAGAGATCAATCCTTATAAAGGAGATCAAACACCAAGAAGGTGGAGAAACCTAGGTTGCATGAATAATTAATAAAAAATTAGTTATTGCATGCCTAAAGTTTAGCATAAGTAAACAAGAGATAAAAAGGTGACTTAAACAATTAAATCAATAACGATTTAATTAATAAGTGAACATAGAAATACCTTTTTACTCTAACAACTAGATGATATCTATCTTAGATGGGGTGTTTCATTCCTAAAACCATACCTCATCATCATTATCAAACAAACTATCAATTGCTAGAATGAATCATAATAACTGAGAGGGGGGTGAATCAGTTATCCTTAGGTCCAGATGTACCAATTGAACTTTTAAACACTTCAACCAACTCAGATCTACTTAAAAATCCACTCGGTCTCTATAGCATATGATTAGTAACATAAAATTGCAGTCCACTGTCCTAATGTAATCAACTTGCAGAATATAAAACTCTTAACAGTAAACACGTCTAATATCATTCACACAAGTATGACACTAGGATTTAACATGGAAACCCAATATGGGAAAAACCACCAGTAACATGCTACCAATCTTTCACTCTTCTAAAGTGAGCTCTATGAGGAGCCAACCCTATTAAAGGTTACAATACACACTATTAGGTGTGACCCTATTAAAGGCTTTAATCGCCCTGTTAAAAGTGAGCCTTATTAGAGGACTTAGATCATTCCATTAGAATGTCACCTTGATTAAAGTATTTACAAAATGACTATTAGTTCAACCTTGATTAAAGGATTTTAACTAATACAATGGTTAGAAAGTAACAGTAGTTCTGATCTGAAACAAACAACTCACTTTGAAAATACAGGTCCACTTTAGCTCAAATGATAATTCACTGACTGGCCTTCATTATCATCTCTATCTCTATGATGTACTTGGAAATCTATCAAGAAATCACCACTTTACAGTTCTTTACTACTCTTCTTAGCCTTCTCTGCCTTCTACTTAGATTAGCCAATCAACTGAATCAACCTCTACACACACAACCTGCAATTAGGTTAATCTTATACCTCTCTGACTAGGTAGCTCGATCTTTTGCCTCTTAATCATCACCGTAGATCTTAGGGTTTGGTCAGATCCAATGAATCCTTCCAACATTTCATTCTCCTTGTACTCTCTAGATACTTCTTATGAATATAGGATAGTTTATAGGAGTTACCTAGGTGTTTTTAATACACTTGGTAAACTAATATATAGTCTAGTTGTTGGGAAGGTGCCCTTTGTTGAATTGCAGGAGGTCACATGCATAACAAAAAATGGAGAGAGGCCCTAAAGGATCTATGTAAGGACTAATAGTCTGCTTGGTTTTCATCTATTCATGGTTTTGAGATGGATAGTCAGATAAGCCTCAATATGTTGTATAATGAGCTATTGTATGTAACAAAGGAAGCAATATAATTCCTTAATTTCACCCCTTATGCAAAGGGGAATGTAAAGCCACAAAAATGTAGTGATTCAACAAAATTAATTTTGTAATGCTACTTGCATAAGTATGTAAATGGGGATACCTAATTCCTCATCAATACCTCGTAGTAAACGGGATGCCTGTAATGAAACTATATATCTCTTTTTATTTTTTTGGGCAAGACCAAAGGTTTTGTCTACCCGACTCTTTCCTACTAGTGCCCCTAGTGAGCTGGGTTGTAATATAGGATTAATTTTAATAAAATTAATAGGCTACGGCCCCTTTACTTAGAAAAATAATTTAAATTAAATTTAAGATAATTAAAATAATAATTAGGTTTTTAAGACAAAATGTTAATTTTGTCTTAAACATCTTAAACATCTTAAACTTCTTAAATACTTTTAAACACTTCACCCCTTACAACTATGAATATGCACCTCTATAATGCTAATTGCAAAACACTTAGATGAATTTTGCAACCTTCTAACCTGACCTAAGAGACATACAAAGCTTATATTTTACAATTTAAAGAAAAAAAATGGGTAACATGTTTAAGGGTTAAAGATTTCACGCATGCAAACAAAATTTGATTTCATTTGAACATATAATATTATATGTGAGTCAAATTTATTTTAGGTGTTTAGGTGTGAGATGAGAAACTACTTTGAAACATTAAACCATGACTGAAAATTTGTTTGATGATAACTATTCCTTATGATCACATCTCTAAATTGTATTTATCGATCAATTTTGAAATCATGTGAAAGCCAGCTAAATTCTGTCAGTCAAGTGTACTTCTATCAAATCTAATCTCTGATATGGGTCTATTTTTCTACCATCCATCTTCACACAGTCTGAAACTTGGTTTCTTGGGTTGAGAATTACGTGATTCTTTCTTAAACTAGTCTTGTCTCATGTATTTTTGATCTCTTTCATCTGTGTTGTCATGCCTTGTGTCACAATAGTCATCTCTTGGTTGTTCTAGCCTCATCTTCGACGATTTGCACCAAGGATACTTCACCCTTTTGACACATTCTATGCAATTACTTTGAGACAGTTTCAAGTTTGGTCCTAGTTCACATTCCTTGTTCAAAACTTTGTCTATGACTATCACAACTTGAAGTGGAAAAACATTTTCTTCAATCAATCAAGATGAATCTGTACTTTCCACACCATTACCGGCTACATCTAGTGAGGAATCATCTCGATCTCCTTCCCCAGTACGCCGAACTTACAATAAATGGTCATTTCCAGTGGATCTTAGTCGGGTTCAAAATCCTTTGTTCCAAGAAGACCCATATTCAGAGAACACTCAATATTTTCACACCAAATCTTTACACCTTGAATCCTTGCATTCTAGCAATATGACCGATCATAGTCAACTGGGTGGACCCTATTTCAACCAGACTGAAAACCCTCCTCATCAAGAAGAGAAGGATATAACCCAAGGGGATATCTTAGAGGCCCGCAATAATAAAAACTTCATGAGAATGATGGCGGTCATAATGAAAGAAGAGAAGGAGAAATACCTTCTCAAATTAGCCACCTAAGGTGCCAAACTTCCCTCTGATTACAAGGTAGAGACACTTATTGAGAAAGAGGAAGAAACTAAAAACTCCCGCTTGCAAAAATAAATGCAAACCATTCAAGAGAAACTCTCTAAACTCTTGAAAGATAAAGATAAACCTATCACATAATTCACACTGGAAAGCATATGTCCTTTCCCATTTGACAAAGATCTTTGCATTCCTCCTTTTCCCAAAGGAGTTGAGCTTCCTAAATATGACAAATAATTGGGTACATCTGACCCTCAAGACCATTTGAGAGAGTTTGGTGCTATTTCCATGGAATTCATACATGACACAACCTATCTCATGCATCTTTTCCCACGTATTTTGGGAGGATCAGCTATGGAATGGTTCTCTAGACTACCAACTGGCATCAAAACTTTTGCTGAAATTGCCAATTTATATCTACAACACTATTCTCACAACATCCAACATCTAGTTCATATCTGATATCTTTGCAATTTGAAAAAAAAAATGGGGAATCCTTCTTGGCATTTCTCCAAACATGGAGACAACTCTATACACGATATTCTCGCAAGATACCCGAATCTGAAAAGTTGGACATCTTTCTCGATAATCTTCTCCCCAACTTTGGGTATTAAGTACAGCTACAAGGTCCTCTAACCTTTGATGACATGATTAAATAAGTTGTACAAATCAAGACATTTATGATCAAGAAAGGAGAATTGACCTTACACAACGAAAATAAACAAGGGTCTTCCTCCTCAAGCAAAGATAAGTCTAAATTTTCCAACAAGAACCAAAATGTTGTGAATGATGGAGTTGTAGACAATGTGACTCCTAAGCCTTCTAAGGCTTCCTTTAATCTCACTACCATGATGCAAGCGGCCAAAGCCACTGAACAGGCTGCGGCAGAATCCAAACTGAGTACTTCACAATTTTTTGGACCTAAACCTTGGGCTCCTAGGCCCAAGCGTGAATTCACTCCTTTAGGAGAACCTCTCGAGGTGGTTTATAAGACTCTTGTAGACAACCATTTACTCACTCCATTGGATAATTCATGACCTTATGATCCACAACCAAGACCCTCTTGGTGGAATGAATTCACTTATTATGATTTTCACCAAAACAAATGTCATAAAATGGCTACTTGTCTTAAATTGCGGCATAAAATCTAGGATCTCATTGATAGTGAGGTTATTTTTGTGGGAGGTCACAACAAAAATTATGATCACCAAGCTTTCAAGGATCCATTTCCTCCTCATGGGAAAGGTGAATCATCTAAAGGCAAAAATACTGATGCTAAGGTCAACTATACATACACCAATAACGACAATGTCATTAATATGGTTGAACCTGTTGATATTGAATATTGTAATGTCATCATTCTCAAGGGAAAGGAAGATACTTCCAATTCCAAAACACCTTTCACTTTGTGAGGGTCTACGCCTCAGTCTTCTGAACAAGAGCAGTCTCAAATTAGCACTAATGTTGTTACTCGATCTCATGCTAAGATCATCATCAAAGGCCCTAAGCCTTCTATATCTACATCAACTCAACCTTCAGACAAAGCTAAGGTTGACTCTACCAATAAGAATCCAAAAGTGGGTTCCTCATCTAATGCTACCAATTACAGCATTCTCGATCAATTGCAACGTACTAATGCTTAGATAACTATTTTTGAGCTCTTAAAAATCTCCCCTGCTCATAGGGAAATCCTGGACAAAGCCCTCACTGAGGCAAATGTCCCAAAATATCTTGATCTCAACTGGTTTCAATCCATGGTAGGTCACTTGACCTCCTCACATTACTTGTCTTTCTCTGAGGAAGACAACCATTCTTTGAGTCACCCGCATAATAACCATCTACACATTGAAGTCATGATTGGTCCAAAGCGTGTTCGCCGTGTTCTCATAGATAACGGCGCTGGCCTAAATATTTGCTCTACTAGTTTCCTTATTGAATTAGGCTATGACAAAGATTGCATTGATGCTCGCAAAAAGATTACCATTAAAGCTTATGATGAGGAAGAACGTAAATCCAAGGGGCTAGTTGTCTTGCCAATAAGAGTTGGTCCTATTGAACGAGATGTTGTCTGTCAAGTGCTTGACATTCCTTTGGCATACAATATTCTGTTAGGAAGGACATGGATCCATGAAATGCAGGTTGTCCCTTCCACATACTATCAGTGCATTAAATTCCCATTCCAAGGATCTGAAGTGACTATACCTACTAATACACGCTATGATTGCAATGCCCTCACAAAATCTGTTGACATCTTTGTGCCTACCAATAGAGAATCTATTGAACTCCTTGAGAATAAATTAAAAGAAATGGAAAAGAGTCTGTCACTCAAAGACATTGATATGGGAGGATATCAGATTGAACCTGTGCTATCTATTACATCTTTGCCTTTGTCTCCATGTTCTTTTGGGAGACCTTCTAAGAGCACTAAACCTTCTACGGTTCCTCCTCCAACAAAGTATGGTGGGACCTTTGTACAAGCCACAATACCATTAGAAGAAGTTGAAAACAGAGCTATCAAAACTTGGATCTATAAAGGAGAAGACAATTCTGAATAAAATACTCCTCCTTATGACATAAAACATGAGAAATATGGAAAAGGTTTATCCATTATGCAACATTTTGGATATAAAGGAAATGGTCCCATAGGTGTGAATCATAAGGGATTGATTGCACCACTTGAAGCTATTGGTCGTAGAACATGCGACTCTACAGGTATAGGCTTCCAGAAACTCATATTTCAACTGGGAATAAATAAGTTTGTACCTCAAGAAGATAAGAAACCAACACCTGAAGAATCACCTAAAACTGAAGAACCTAAAGACAGCTCTAATGAGGATACTTTTCCTTATCCTATTCCTCCAGACCTGGCAACATTCTTTGCTGAACCAGATAACTTTATACCGCATGTCAGTATAGTAGACACTGACAGTGATTCTGATAGCACCACCTCACTTACTCCATTAACTTATGAGGAGTGGAAAAAAATATATACTCTAAATCTTGGTCATCAAGGTGATTTATACATACCACGAAACTTTCAAGAACAATTTGACCAGGAATTCTAGTCACTTCTCATTACACAAGAGGTAGTTGATGCTACAAACACTACTGAGGTACCTAGGTCAACATGTGCTCATCTGACCATAGCAGAGGTTCTAGGTAGAACATATCCCAACTGGGGAAAAAGTGTTGATTTCACTCATGTTCTTGACATGACACCTAATGATGAAATAGACTCCCATGAATATGAGTTCGATAGCTTGTCATATGCAACTTCTGACAGAGATACAGATACAGCTAATGTATATGAAAACCTTCTCAAAGTAGGTGAATGGTCTAGTGTAGGGTCACATGAGTCTGACTCCCTAGATGTTAACATGTCATCTACTATGGTCGCTAGGAATCAAAGGAATTCAACTATACCTCTAGATGAGATCGCTTTAGGTCTCGACTTGCTTGTCCATGCCTTTGATGATTATACCATGAACACACTTGAACCCGTCACTCCTCTTTCACTTTTCCATCCCAAGCTTATAGACTGGAACTCTACCTCCCCATCTAATGAAGTCCTTACATTCTAGAATGATTACGCTCTTGCCTATTACCTACACGCTGTCAAACCTGTAACGTCCTCCACTAGCAAAGAAAGTGTTAATATGATCGAGGCTAACATCAAGTATCTTAGTCACAAAATAAAAAGAAGAAAAAATAGGCACTCTGATGGTGAAAACCACATTGTGGTAGTATCATAGCCTAAAATAGTCAAAATAAAAGACGTATCCAAGGGTGAAAACCTCTCCGAGGTGCCCGAGGATGAGATACTTGATGCACTTCTAAGTCATTTTCAGGAGAGATCGTCTATGCTTATTGAACCAACTCAACCTATCAGCTTGGGTACAGAGGCAGAACCTTAGATTATTCACTTGGCACAATCACTATCAGAGGAAGAGAGAGAGGAATTCACTACATTCTTCAGAAACAAAAAGATTAACTTTGCATGGAAATATTCAGACATGCTAGGATTAGACCCTAATCTAATCATGCACCATTTATCCATTGCACTAGGTGTTAAGCCCGTCAAGCAGAAGCTTCGCAAAATGCATCCACACGTAGCTCTACTTGTCAAAGTTGAATTAGAGAAACTTCTTAAGGCAGTGTTTATCAGAGTAATTGATTATGCGGAATGGATCTCTAATATTGTTCCAGTATCAAAACATGATAAATCTATAAGAGTCTGCACAGACTTTAGAGACTTGAATTTGGCATGTCCTAAGGATAATTTTCCATTGCCTAATATTGATATGATCATAGATATGACGGCAGGGTATGAAATGTACTCACTAATGGATGGTTTCTCTGGATATAACTAGATAAAAATTGCACCAGAGGACCAAGAGAAAACTACCTTCACATGTGTCTGGGGCACCTTCTGTTGGAATGTCATGCCCTTTGGACTAAAAAATGTGGGTGTTACATATTAGAGAGCTGTCACCACCATATTTCATGACATGATGCATAAAATAATGGAAGATTATGTGGATGGCACTTTAGCTAAGAGCATGCACCAAAAGAAGCATCTTGCCGATCTAGGTCATATACTAGATCGTATGGAACAATTCAGTCTGAGGCTCAATCCTTAGAAATGTGCATTTGACGTAACATCTAGAAAATTGCTTGGCTATATCATCTATGCCAAAGGCATTAAAGTGGATCCTGCAAAAGTACAAGCTATCATGGAAATGCCGCCACCAAAAAATATCAAACAAATGAGAGGGCTTCAAGGCCGACTGTAGTCTATCCGGCATTTTATCTCTCAACTGGCAAACAAGTCACAACCATTCACCAAGACTTTGCACAAGGGTGTGGCTTATTAGTGGAACAAAGAATGTGATGAAGGTTTCACACAAATCAAATAGTATCTTGCGAACCCGCTAATCTTAATGCCTCCTATTCATGGGAAGCCACTTATACTTTACATATCTGCTATGGATACATCATTAGGTATCCTATTGGCTCAAGAAGATCAGCACAACAAAGAAAGGGCTATCTATTACATTAGTCAAAACAAATATTCTGCTATAGAGAAGGCTTGCCTTGCAGTGGTGTTTGCTTCACAAAAATTGCAGCACTATATGTTGGCTCATACTACACGTCTAATTCCTAAAATTGACCCTCTGAAATATTTTCTCAGTAAAGCTACCCTCACAGGTAGACTAGCTGAATGGGTCATGCTTCTCAGTGAATTTGATATTGAATACATAGAAAGGAAAGTCATTAAAGGACCAGCAATAGCATATCAATTGGCAGAAGCACCTCTAGTAGATCATCAACCATTACACATTGAGTTTCCAGATGAGTCCATATTACTTCTCACACATCGATCATGGACTATGTTTTTTGATGGTTCATTTAACCAACAGGGGTCAGGTGTTGGGATACTGTTCATTACACCTCAAAGGTACTCTTTACCAAAAGCATACAAGATGTTGTTTCCTTGTACAAACAACATTGCTGAGTATGAAGCCCTAATCAATGGTATGAAGATCACCCTTGAGTGGCAAGTAGATAAACTCAATATTCTTGGAGATTCATAGTTAGTCATCAATCAAGTAAATGATATCTATTAAACAAGGGACGACAAGTTGGTGCCTTATAAATAGTTGGTTGATGACCTCAAAAAGTATTTTAATTACATCACATTTCATCAGGTTCCAAGGGGAGATAATAAAGCAGCAGATGCCATGGCTAGTCTTGCCTCCATGCTACAGATGCCAAAAAATGATTTTTGACATGAATTCCTGGTGGAGATGTTACGCTACCCAGCCTATGACTCCCCTGATTCCCGGATGATCTATTCTATTATTGGACATGATTCATCTTGCTACCATCATATCTTTTCCTACCTTCGTGACCAGATTATTCTGGACACTTACTCCCAGAACGAGAAGCGTCACTTAATCCATAGTGCTTCACAGTTCGTCATCATAGATAATGACTTGTATAGACGTGGTCTAGATGGTACCCTCCTTAGGTGTTTAGAACTCGATGAATCCAAATGAGCATTAGTAGAGGTGCATGATGGCATCTGTGGGTCTCACTCTAATGGCCTGACATTGGCTCATAAACTTATTAGAGATGGTTACTATTGGCCAAATATGGAAAAAGAAGCTACATAGTTTGCTAAGTATTGCAAACAATATCAACTACATGGTAATCTGATTCATGCTCCAGCCAAGGAGCTTATTCCATTCATTACTTTCTGGCCATTTCAACAATGGGCCTTTGACTTGGTGGGTCAGATTTACCCCTCATCCTCCAATGGACATAAGTTCATAATTACAGCTACAGACTATTTTACCAAGTGAGTGGAAGCAGTCCCTCTCACTGTTGCCAACGGCAAATCAGTAGCTATGTTCATTCTCAACTACATCATCTATAGACATGGTGTACCCTCAAAAATAATCACTGATAATGGGGGACAATTCAAAAACAATGATTTGACAAAGCTATGCTCTAAGATTAAAATTACTCAACATTGGTCTTCCATCTATTATCCTCAAGGTAATGGATAGGCAGAAGCAACCAACCAAATAATCCTTAAAATCCTGCATCGCACAATGCACAAATCCAGACGAGATTGGCATCTCTGGACCAATCCAGCTCTTTGGGCATATAGGACAAGCATAAGAACACCAACAGGGGCTACTCCCTATGCTTTAGTTTATGGAGCAGATGTTGTGTTACCAATTGAGGTTGAGATTCCTTCTTTGCTAGTCTCTCTGAAAGGCCTCATTACTGATGAAGATAACAGAATATCTCAGCTACAAGAGCTAGAATTACTTGATGAACGTCACCAAGTGGCATTTAATCACCTTCGAGCATTCCAAAAAAGGATGTCCAAGAGCTATAACAAGAAGGTTAGACCAAGGGATTTCCAAGCAGGTGACTTCATTTTGAGGGAGAACCCTAAGAATCAGCAACATCGGATCCAGAAAGGGAAGTTTGAACCAAACTGGCTTGGTCCATATATTGTTACTGCAGTTTTTGGGTCTGGTACCTATCAACTTTCTACTACTAAAGGAGAACAACTCAAATATCCCATCAATGCTCTTCATCTGAAGTGGTTCTATAGCTGAGACATCTTCAGTGTGCTCATGTATATACTACAGTCCTAAAAAAATCCTAAAAATCTAAAAAATGTCTTTAAAAAAATGATCATCTTAGTGAAAACCTAGCAATAGGCACCTTGATGTATCTCCAAAAAAAATTATAAATTCCAAAAATACAAAAAAATTTAAAAATTTGAAAAATACAAAAAAGAAAAAAAAAAGGGTGCCATTGATGAAAACCTGCAAACAGGCGTCATGGTAGCAAAAAAAATAATTTCTGCCAAGAAGGTGAAAACCTGGTAAACAGGTGCCTCTTGTTCCACAATGCTATATCTATCGCAACTCCACTTGGCTTTCCTACACTGCTTTTTTCTGCTTTCCTGCTTCCATTTTCTTTCAGTTCCCGTCAAGACACCAACTCACATGGATTGAAATTGGTCGTACTCTCAGAACAACCCTCCTAATCTAGGGGGCACTATCCTTTTATCTTTTAAGGATCTTCTTCACATTAGTCACCAGTGGTTCTCACTATGTCTGCCTACTGATGTCTAGCTTATACTATGATCACTTCATTTGAGCATCTCTCTCACGTCGATCACCTGTGGTTCTCACTACGTCTGCCTACTATCGCTATTCTATAAAGATTGCTCACATCCATTTTAGTTGGAGTTATACTCACATGCTCTATCTATCGATACTCGGTCTTGACGATTCTATGCTTTAGCTTGTACATAGCTTTCAGTCACTTTCCCGACACTCTGGTTCCTTTGTGAACCCTTCCTAACTTGACATTGATTCAGTGCCATATGCTTGGGGGCACTCACATCTTGTTTGTCCTCGCAACATATGTCAAGTCAGTCATCATTACTTGGAGGCATGGGCCCCCCATTTGATCACATCTTTGGTTTACACCTGAGTCAGTAATCTTGTCACTTCTCAAGGACAACTCTCTACTGACACAAACTGGTGTTTTTCAACACCACCATAAACAGTGTTTTTTAACACTATCTTTGGACACATATGTGTTTCTCAAATGTAAACATCTATCGATAACAATCAAACACAATACACTCACAAGCACAATGGTTTTTTTCAACACCTCTAAACATGAACATATTCAAAAACTTTGAAACTAGCTGAGCTATGCTTGAATATTTCTTTGTATGTTGTCTATTCTTATGGATTTCATTAATATTTTCTTTGCCTACTGCTTGTTGGTATAGTCCCGATGATCCGATAATGTCAAATAAACAAGGTGTATGTGATAAGAGCTCCCGCACTAAGGTGGAACAGCCTCACATCCCTCGATCTTGTTTGTTTGTATGCCATGGTGAGGTCGGTACTATCTCCTTGCCTGTTATTTCTCTATTTGTTATTGTTTTGTTTGTTATTGATCTGTTTGTTTACGCATGATTGCACTCATGGTTATCTTGGATTTGAATGCCTCGATACTGGCGTACTCTTACAACATTAACTGGAAACAATGTTCAGGTCATCTTGTCTTTTGTGCCCTAGTGCTTATGTTCATTTCCTACATTTTATCCAGTGCAGGTCATATTCATATCCTCATAGTTGCATTGTGGCGCCAATGAGGGTTGTATCGACTTTGCTGTTCCAAAAAAAAAATGCTCAATGATGATAAATATATGATGGGTCTCACAACCATGTCCTAGAATTTCACTCTCATATTGCATCTAGCATAGGATTGCATTTTCATTCTAGACTTGCATTGTGGCAGTAATTTGGTGCTCTCTTCATTGCATTCTTCTGAGTTCATACATTGGGGAGTTCTTCTTCACTGTTCTGGTTTCATCATGACTGCACAAGTGTTCGGTCCCTGCTCTTGATTCTTCACATATTATTTTAGTTAGCATTTGTTGTCCTGCATGAGATGTTAGTACCATATACATATTGCATATTCACAACTCATTTACCATCTACACATTACATTTGCATTTTCATTTACACATTGCATTTACATGAATCATCATACATACATACATACATACCTGTGCATTTCATAACATGTGCATTTCATACATTTACATATATTCCAAACATGTTCATACATCTGCATATATTCTAATCATCTACAACATCTAAGCATATAGGAAACATCTCATAAAAGACAATATACAATATGCGATGATACCAAAATATGAGCTCATATATATATATATATATATCCAATGTGTCGATACAAATACAAATGGTGCTACTCGAGCACGATCTATCTCAAAATGCTAATATATCCTATGATCTCATCTATCTATCTATCAAAACCTAATTCTGGCCCTCTCCCTCATCACCTGGAGGAGGTGGAGGTGGGGCCCTATCTGGTGGAGGTGGCATCTGTGCTCCCTCTGATCCTCTGGCATAGGTCGAGAATCTCGCCACCTGAGATGCCTCATCCGGCACCGCCCCTATGTACGACGCATAATAATACCTCGCTCGAGCCGTCTGGTGGCGAATCTCCTCCTAAGATGCCCAGAGTTTCTCTTAGAGATCCTGTAACTCCCAATCTCTGTCCATTAGTCATGCATCTCGCACAGCCAGCTGTATGGTCAGATCTCCAACCTGTCTCGAGAGCTGTCTAACTCTCTCCCGCGACCGATGTTGTGGATCCTGTGCTATGTCCTGCGCAGGCTGATCCTCCTGCATGGGATCCTCCTACTGTATCTCCTCCTGTAAAGGTATCTATTGCTCCTCAGCTGTGGGCTCAACAGTCCGTCGCCAAGACGGTCTTGTGTTCCCACTACCACTAGCCCCTACATCCATCCCCATCTATCATGCATGGATGTCTACCTGTATGGTCTAAGGTCGGGGACCCTACTGTAATCTCGGTTGTGCCCTCTACTGTGGTGGGGGCATCTACATTTTTTGTACCACCTATGGCTGAATGACCTATGGAGGTACCACATGCCCTCGGCCTGCTATGCCCACCAGATCCGTAAATCTAGGAAAGGGGTGGGTAATAAAGTGCTCTCTATACTCAGCGGTCACGTCACCATCTGCCACATCTTGTAGGTAATCCCACTATACTGGGACTAATGTGTGAATATCTATCATCATTCATCCCTAGTCCAGCTTCATCAGCCAGCCCCTTTGAATCTCATCAGTAAATCTGGCATAAGCAGTGTACTCCTGTGATATGTCCTGTGGGCGACCAAACTGCCGCCATACCCGCTTCTGCGGGAATCTCTCAATAAAAGTAATGGTGCAACCTATCATCGCACATGAGCAAAAAATATGACTTAGCTGCTCTGCCGCATCATCCCAAGCCTCTGTAAGTCTCTAGGGCCTCCAAACTACTGCCACTAGGTCGTCAAGCTGGGCTCGCCACTGATCTACCTTACCCAACATTGGTTGGGTAATCATGCCCCTGTACCGGCAAATATAAGGCTCTAATGGCTGCTTCATATCCTCGCATATAGGCCTAGTCATGGGAAGATGCTCCCAGGCCCATACCTGTAGTACAAATACTCAAAAATTCAAAAGGTTGAAATGATTTGAAAATGACCTTTTCGTCCTTATATAGGTTTTGACCTAATTTTTCAAAGTACTCCATTTTGCGCAAAAACTTCACCATTACCTAATTTTTCAAAGTACTCTGTTTTGCGCAAAAACTTCACCATTACCTAATTTGACCACTCTAACTCCATTTTCATGATCAAAATCAAAATCTGACACTTCTATATAGCTCAAAATCGCATTTTAAAATTTTTGGGACTGACGCGATCAGACGCTTGTGCAATCAACTTTCTGACGTCGCTTTCTTGTAAGAATCTTATCTCGTCATCATTTTCTCAAATCTTTGAATTTTTTCCTCAAAAGTCAATTTTGGTCAACTTTGGTCAACCCCAGTCAAACTTGGTCAACTAGACCTTGAACTCACTCATAATTGATCCTGAATCTTCTAAATTCTTCCGTAATCTGTTCTAAGTTCTTCTTGATCTCTGATTCACCATCCATCTATGATTTTTCACTCTCCATCATCACTATGGCGTGTCATCTTTCCATTTCGCTCCCGAGGGGGCAGGATGATTACATCATTGAATCTATTCCAATATGATTTGATTTTCAAAAGTCCTCATTGCTAGGGGCATCTCATCACTTGGGGCATGTTCAATTTTTCGTACTTCATAGTCAAAACTGGATACTCCACAATCAATAAGGGCATATTTGTTCCTTACATCTTGTCATCTATTAAGTATCTGAGCAATCTGACTCAGATTCTTGAGGATCAAGCTCCGTTCTGGAGATGGTTCTCAAAAAATAATCTTTTGGGACAGGTATCGAGGCAATCTAACCCTAACTCTTGATAATCAAGCTTCGTTCTGGAGATGATTCTAAATCTCTATCTACTATCTTTTGAGACAGGTATCGGGGCAATCTAACCCTGACTCTTGAAGGTTAAGCCTCATTTTGGGGATAGCCTTGTGAAAGATATCAATCTAACCAGTGTCTTGTCAATCTAACCTAGATATTAGGGGACTAAGCTTCGTTCTGGAGATAGTCCTAAAATCTCTATTAATTATCTTGTTGGACAGGTATCGGGGCAATCTAACCCTGACTCCTGAAGGTTGAGCCTCGTTCTGAGGATAGTCTTGTTAAAGATATCAAATCTATTTAGGTATCAGGGCATTCTAACCCGGATCCCTGAGGATCAAGCTTCATTCTGAAGATGACCCTCGAAAACTCTATTTGATTGATGTATCGGCAACCTAACCTAGACTTCGGAGAGTTAAGCTCTATCCTAGAGATGACTCAAAATCTTCACCAATTTTCAAATCTATTCTTTTGTGCTTCAGGCGTCAAACTATTCTTTGAATCAATGCGCTGCTCACACATCAATTTAAAGAGGGGCAAAATGTAACACCCCAAAATTGGCATCTTGCAACCCTAACCAATTTTGTTGCATTTGTCACTCTTTTAGATCATCAAAGTCCTATTGTGCTAGGCAATTATGAGTTTTGATTGACTCTACTTGACCCAAGTGCCAAATGCAGAAAATCCTAAATCTGCATTAATCATACATCATATTTAATTCTTAAATATCTATTGGCTAAACAAACCTTATGATCGAATTAATTTAATTAATAAAGTCCTAGCACTTTAATTAAATTAAATTCACCCTCTTTAGCTAAGACACATGAAAAAGGGATTAAATAATATTTAATTATTAAATAAATATCCTCATTTTCAATAATTGAATTTAATTATTCAGATAATTGAGAAAAAACAATTATGAGGTCATATTTATTTAATTAATTACATATTCTCTCAAAAACATTTCTTCTGTTCAGAAATAGAATCTTTGAATTAATTATGCTTTAAAGAGAAAGAAAACAATTAAAATCAAATAAAACAGAATTAAATCAAAGAAAGAAAACAGTTAAAATAGAAAGAAAACAATTTATTGTATTCTTTTAAATAAAGCTTTCTAATTTAAACTAGCTTTTCTATCTGTTTTATTTCAAAGAGGAAAGTTTTTATTCTGATCATATCTGAGTCTATAAAAGAACTCTCATTCTCTCATTCAAACCACCACTCATTTTTATGCATTGTTAGAATACTGAATTATTGTCACATTTCTTGATAATCTCATATAGAATAATTTCATTTTGCAATAGATTAATTTCAATTTCTAGAATAATTGCATTGAAATCATGTCTTAGAATAATCTCACATCTTTCAATTCTTAGAATAATCTTGCATTGTATTGCATTCATGGAGAAAAATCATTCATTCCTAGATTGGTCTATGGTTGTGAGACTCTCGTTCTGAGAGCTATTTCGAAAACCCCGTCTGGATAGAAGGCAACAGGTTGAATTATGCAGGCAGACAGGATGAATAATCTGATATTCAGTCTTGTGTGTATCTGGTGAAGAAGGACTATGTTGAAGTGTATGGTGAGATAACAAGGCCAAATTTACCACATACATAAAGTATATATGTATATGATATTATCCAATGTTACTATAAAGAAGTAATAATCATTCATATAGTCATTTTTGTTTGGGTGAATAGTTATTAGTGACTAATTATTTAGTCATTTTTATTTGTCTGACCAATTATTTAGTTGTGCTTTTACCCAATGACCAAATTAGACATTTATTTAGTCATTTATACTTGTGAATTATAAAAAAACTAGTAGAATTTGATCATTTTTAGTCACATAGTCATTTATTTGCCAAATTATACTAGTGTGACCTTAAGGATAAATGTAAAGACCTAAGAATTCAAGATCTATTTTTTAAGAACTTTTTTTTTAATTTTGGAAACATGCAAATATTGACTCTCTAAAGAATATTCTAACCATGCAATGATCATAAAACTAATGGTCTCAATGAAACCCAAATGAGGCAAGGAAAGACCTAGGTATGAAAAACCTAAATGAAATGGGAAATTTTCTAATTCCAAATATAGAGATGGTGATTCTGGACAATATGAAGATCTCCATATGGACCCTAACATTGATATTGAATTTTTTTATTTGAAAACCTAATTTTACTAGTCAAATACACTGAAAGATTTGTAGATGTGTTGAATTGACCAAGAAAAGGTAATGGTTTGGATTGGTAAAAGTAACAGGCAATTACGTCAAATGCTTTGAGACAACCAGTGTTTTGGACATGTAAAACAAATAATTGTGTTGAATGGACTGAGAAATCTAAGCTTTTAAACATGTAAAATAACATGCAATTGTGTTGAAGGATAGTTAGATGTGTTTTAGAATATGTCAATTACGGTTCAGAATTGGTCAAGTGGGGCTCTAAAAAGGTCAATTGCAACTTTAAAAAAATCAATTGTGGTGTTTGGTCTAAGAACTATTTTGTTTTAAATTTGTCTAATTTTGTGTACAAACACAATAAAACACATAGAATATTATGGTTATATTGACCCTTGGAAAAACCAAGGCATGTGTACGAGGGGCCTCAATTAGCCTAATTTGACTCTAGTGGTATTTCATGACAAATAAAATACTTTAAAATCATGTACAACTTAGGTTGGAAAGTGGATATACTTTCTGAGTCCCCAATATGATTTCTCCATATACTTGATCAAAGAAAAAACACTAGAGAATGAAGTGTCATTAGCTCCCCTCAACACGGGAATTGCTTGAACTCATAACCTGAACATTCATAGATCTTATGAGCTGAAGTATTTCTATATCTACTATGATGGTATGTAAGGGGAAGCTTCGAAGGTCCGACCTTCTGCCCAATAAATATGGGATTTTTGGCCTCTTCAACAATTAATTTTTAGTCAAGAGTATTCATATAGGTGGCCATACATGTGGAATTTTTCCCAATTAAGGGGCCTCCCACCCCTTAACTGATAAAATCAATTAAGATTTTTTATGCATCACTGTGTGGATTACACATCACATGGATAATAAGAGAAACTTCCATCAATATGACACATCCACACCTATTGATTATGACTTTAATCATAACCACATTTTTTATATAGTGGCTTGAAAGAAGCTTGGATTTATCTTTTTATTTCTTGTTTCATTCCCTTGGGTGAGTAATATTTCCCACAAGGCAAACCCTCTATAAAAAAAAAATAGGTGTTTTTGTCACCTTTTAATGCAATGGTAGGTCCACCCACAAATGCAAGCATCAAAACAATTAAAGAACAATGATTTGTTAACCTTTAATAAATTGAAGTGTGATGGGAAGACACATGGGTTTAGAAAAATTCCTTTTTTATAGTATCACCCATTTCATGCCACAAGCTAAAAGTGAAGATTAAACAACCAAATACTTAAACGGTAAAACATAAAACAAACCAAAAACTAGAAAACCAAATAAAAAGTATAAAAGTGCACTAATTCTTGAAAACCTTAACACTTGAATTTACCAATCGATTACGACATCTAATTTATCGATTGTGTTATTTGATTGTACGATTATGTATCCAAAAACCATAATTGTGTCGCTAAAACTAGTGATTGTGCCTTTTAGCTATCGATTACATTGAATCCTCTACAACACACACAGAAAATAGAAAACACACAAAAATACAAATTCATAATCCTGAGAAAATATGTATGTAAATTAATCAATTATAGCTCATAATCTATTGATTGTGGCAATTTATCTACAATTGTGTCAAAAAAATTGTATCTACAAAAACTCAAAACATTCCAAAATCAGAAAATAAAAAGTCTATTCACATTGGGCTCACCATTTGCAATGAGCGAAAATTGGATTAATAGATAATACCTACAAAAGAGATTATGAGATATAACCATAAAAATCATCTGCTATGTTGGCATTTGATGAAGGTGATATGAATTTTGATCATCATATTGTATTGTAGTGTTTTCATTGTTAGCAACATGATCTATTGGAGACATGAGATCAGTTTTAATGATGGTGTTAAAGGATCTAATTGAGGAAATAACTAAGTGTACAGTCAACTAGGAAGAAGGCAGTATGCAAGGTACAAGCGACCAAATTTGGAGTTAGAGATCGAGTTAAGGTGTGTGGTCATGCATTTATCATCTAAAGAGGCACATCCTTCTATATCTATGATCGCATCAGTTAGATTAAATAATTGAGCAAGTTATTGAGAATTAAAGTGACACTAACAGGAATAATAGGAGACAGGCAGAGCAAGTTTAATTTGATCAGCTAACCAGTCTATTTAATATTTATAAATGTTTATTTACAACTTGGTTATTGTTGTGTTGATTTATTGAGTTGAACAATGTAGTTTGGCGTGATCATATTTGATTTTTATGTTGGTGGGTAAAAAAATTTAAGGCAAAAGGTCGACTTGGTCAAGTTATAAAATATGGATGAAATTGATTTTTAGGATAAGTTGTTGGAAAGTTGAGGAATTGCGATAGGTGATTGTGATTGTGTGAAGTTGTTGGATTCTTAAGGTGACACTGTGATTAGGATTGAAGTGGATCTATCAGACATGAAGTGTCATATTCAGATCATTTACTATTGGGTCTATCTCAAGGCAAGCCCTAATAGGTTTGCAAGTGAAATCCTTTAACTAGGTCACTCCTTAAAAGGTGAGCAAGATCTTTAACAAGATCTGAAGTATAAATCCTCTAACCAAGTGAATCTTAGAAGGATTTTGTAATATATTAATAAGGTAGTTCTTAAAAGGACTTGTATTATCTTTTAACCAGGCTAAAGATACTCTTAAACAGGTAAACCCTTAGCAGGGTGTTTGTGGAACATTTATTTGGTGCACTAGTGAAATTTGTGGGTATCATCTAACACATGGTTTTCTCCCTCTAACATGGGTTTTCATAGGAAATATATTGTATCTTGACTTTACTTTGTGTGAATGTTTTATTTTCTTAGCTTATATGTAATATTTCCTTTTGCATGTTGGATTTTGTGGAAGCTATTAAATAAGTGTTTTAGATTTGTGGGTGCACTAATTCACCCCCCCCCCCCCCCCCCCCTCTCACTTCCCTTAAAGACTAAAAATTGGTATCAAATGCTTGTTCCCTTGAAGAATCCTAACAGATTGGGTAGGATCCTTAAGGAAAATATGGAGGGTTTGTTGAAGCACAAGAGGCAACTCAAAGAAGCTGAAATGATCATTGAGGAATTGAAGAATCAATTGAAGCAGTCAAGAGATAAAAGATAAGAGCTTGTTGAATAATTAAGTGAGATTAAAGACTACATTGAGAAATTGTATAAACAAAGTGGATATGATGAATCTAGAGCAGCCCTAGAAGCCATGGCTATGGAAAATGAAAATTTGAAAAAAGACAATAAAAACCTTAAGAGATTGAAGCCCAATCAATCAGGATGGGTGAAGAGTTGGAATCAAGAAGATTTGTAGAGGATGAAAGGAAAGTTGTAGAAGATGCCCTAAAGGCCAAGGATGAAGCACTAAAAGTTGTGGAAGATAAACTTTTCAAATCTGAACAAGAGGTTGGTACATTGCATGCACATTTACATGATACAAATGAACATATACAAGAAACCATTGAAGAGAATCAAGATCCCTAAGGAAGAATTAAAATTTGAAGAAAGAAAATGAGAAATGGAAAGAAGAGTTGATTACTACGAATGATCTGATGGAGAAATTTAATGAGATCACTACAAAACTTGATGAACAACTAAGGAATCAAAGAAGGAGAAAAGAGACCAGAGGTCTTGGATATACCAGTCATTCTACTTTTGAAGTTGGTGAATCTTCTAGAACCAAGGAGATCAAGCAAGAAGGAAGGTTTCCATCGAAGGTAACACAAAAAAAATTACAGTAAGAAACCCTATAAACCTGTATGTTTCAATTGTCATAAGGTGGGTCATACTGAAAATGTATGTAGAAGCATGTCTGCAAATAGAACTATAAATTTTAATGGATATTGCTATAACTGCAATAAGTATGGACATACTGCTCATGATTGTAGATCTAGATCTAGTAGTAGATCTAGTAGCTTTGATGGTTACTTTTACAACTACAACAAATATGGTCACAAAGTTGATGAGTGTAGGTCAAGAGTGAATAATCAAAGGTCGTCAGTGAACTGGGAAAGACCTTACCAAAGAAAGAGGCAATTTAATGTTACATGCTCAATATGTGGTAACTATGGACACATAGTTTTGATTTATAGAATAAGGTCTAAAAGAGGTAATGCTGGACCGTGGAGACCAAATGGAATGGCATGTTTTCATTGTCATAAGATTGGACATATAGAAAGGAACTATAGGTCAAGGAACCAATCGATAAACCAGTCAAGCAATCAGAAAGAAAAGAAGATTGTGAATGTAGAAGAGGTTGGAAAAGAGATCAAAAAAATTTTGAAGAAGAAGGAAGACAATAAGACATCAGAGGAATCCACATCTCCATCAGGTGTGGAGAATTCATTGTCAAACTAAGCCTTCATGTGGCTTAGGGGAGAAAGTATTGTTGAATCCATCTTTGGACTCCCTATAGGTGTATGGTAAGGTCTATTTGCATTTTAAGATGCAATAAGGTCATTTGGAGTGTATTATGAAATTTTGATAGCTACATGGTGTTTTGATCATCGGTAATGAGTTTTTGGGTCAATCGGTGAAAGGGTAAACTCTATTGGTAAGTGAATTTAATGTATGTGTGTCAAGGTAGATAAAAAGGCTATTTTGGATTTCATTTTCACCTTGCACATTGTGAAAGTTGTTGTGGAGCAAAAAATAGCATTGATTGAGCCATTTACAGAGATCCAAGCGAAAAGGAGAGATTGTTTGTGTTGACCTAGAAGAGAAAATCAATCAGGTGTTGTCATGTTCTTCTAAAAGAACCCTAGTTGTGAATTACTTGAGGTATTTATCTGATATCTTCTATTGTGGTTGAAAATTTGAGATGGCTACTCCTAAGTTGATTGATATTACTGAGAGGTCATGACCATAGTTTAAGAAACATCCATTCAAGTCAATGGAAAATGACCCAATGATTGCCCTAACTAGCATGCCCTGTGGTGTTATACATGTAGAGGATGTTAGAGATTTTATTCATTGAAAATTGGAAGACCTAGGATCAGGGGAAATAGATGAACAATACAATAAGTTATGTGATGAGAACTTAGTGTTGAAGGATGAACATAAATGAATTATCGATAAAGGTTTTCATCATGCAGTTAATTATTCTAATGAATTTAAAGATGATCATATGAGATTTTTTCTAAGCAAAATTCATGACTAGTTGTGCCCATTCTTTGCACCATTCCTAAATAAGAAATGATAAGACTAAAAAAAAACTAAGTGAAATGGTCGTGCAATGACAATGAATGAGATTTCAGATGAAGAGGTAAAATATGCATCTATGGTTATCGGTTATAAGGAGTATCATTCCAATAGGATGAATAACATACCCAGTGGTGTTATTCATACATCACATATGATGATTAAGGATAATGAAGACTTTAATTTGGTTGAAGCCATGAGAGAGAAGCTAATGGTAAATATGGAAAAGATAAAAAAGGACAAGAGACATAAGTTTAAATATGGTCAGGTAATCATGTGCTTATTTTCATATTTTCAAAACATGTTCCCTGGTATTGGTAACATCACATGGTTAAAGGATAATCTAGCTTATATTCAAATCAACAATTGTATCAGACTCTTAGGAAATGATTTCACGAGCAAGGTATGGGGATACCTAAAAGATTTTTATAAAAAGATGCATGCAAGGAAAGGATACCATCTACAATTATGGAAAAGTATAAGGATAGTATTTGCTATTAGTAATAACTGAGAGGGGGGGTGACTCAGTGACCTCAAAATTTATCCTTCAACTATTTACCACCAATCAAATAAACCTCAGATTATTAAGTCCCTACAAGATGCATGCCATGAAATACTTATAATGATTAACTGTCTGTCGGTCTTCCTTGTCTATCCTTATTCTCCTTGATTACCGATAAGCAGTAAAACTATTTACCAAAACTCAATAAATAAGTAGAGTATACCAATCCATCCATAAATGCATATGTGAAATGTAAAATAGTAAAGTAATAAACCATACACACATAACACATGGATTTTAACGTGGAAACCTTGTTAAGGGAAAAAAACATTGGGACCGGTACGCCAAATTTTCACTCTTTTGAAGTGGGCCCTATTAGGAGCTAACCTTGTTAAAGGTTACAAACACACTGTTAGGTGTGACCTTGTTAGAGGATTTTATACATAGAGGTTGTCACTTAGTATAGGGAATCTATTGCTACCATCCTTGAATTAGCCTCCTTCTTAGACTATCAATAGGTATCGGGCAAGTCCAATGCTACTTTCATTAATCAACCTTTTGGAACTCCTTGGGATGTACCTCAATATATAGAAGATTGTTAAGTCTTGCTCTGTTAAGAGACTTGATACTTCAATGGTTAAACTGAAACACTATGACCAGTTTCTAATGCAACTTTGAATTGTAGATTTTCAGATCTATTTAAGTACATTACCTTTCTTATCAATGTATCAATTCAATTCTTTGTGCTCCACACTTTCTTCTCTGTGATGATGTGCTTCATTGTTCGTCAGTGTCTGCAAAATTCTTTAGCTCTTCTTCAGCTTGATTGATCAGGACTCTATGAAGTTCTTCTTCATCAGTTTCTCTTCAGCATCCTCTTTCTATTCACTCCCCTTCCCATGCATACGGAAATGAATTAAAATTGTCTCTTATATAGACATGATATTCACCATTTCTTGATTCTTGATTCTTGGCATGAAAAAAAATCCAGCCAATTTGATTTAAAGCATAACTCTTGATTTATCTCGCAGTTATCTTCTTGCCAACTATAAAAATCTTCTCTAAATCAATTGCTTAACTCTAGTCGAATAAAACAAAGAAAACAACCAGTTAAGTCTATCTTTAGCTCTTGTCAACTAGATATTTTGTCATTTTTTGAACTCTTTGTTCTGTCGGTCAACTCTGCAGTTAGTTGTCAGTGACAACTGCCAGTTTTGTCGGTGTGACTCCAGTTAGCTTTGGGATCTCCGTCTGTTGGGCATAATTGGATTTTACTCATTGGGCAACTCTATTTTCAGCTTGTCAAGCATCACTGTGACTTTTCTTCTTTGCCTTTACTGATGGTGTGCACTCTGTCGGTGTTGTCTGTCACTTGGTGAATACTTGACATTTATGCATTACTAAAAGCATAACCTTTTTTCCATTGATTCTCTGAATTCTTTGGCATTATATACATGATCGTGTAGATGATATCAAGTTGACATCAATGACAATACAAACCATTAACTGATTTAATGTCTTGCATTGTCTTCAACTTAACATTATCAAACACTCAATCAGTTACATGGCATCGATCTCTCCCTTTGGCATTGTTGGAAACATAATATATTATCACACTATACTATTTATAATACAATATGAAATATAACAGTTGAGATTCATCAAACTACCAATCATTTTGTTTTGTCAACCGATAAATGTCTAATCACCGGTAAGCTCTGTTTTAGCTTAGATTTTATTCTTGCAGCTTTTTAGTTTTTGATGTGTTGAGTCCTTTGCTTGTGTCAATTTTTCACTTTTGCTTGTTCTCTCTTTTATGATGTCTTTTTCTCTTTTCAGCAACTCTCCCATTGTATAAAATTTCATACAATTTGCTCTCCCTAAGGATATAATCTCTCCATGTTAGAGTAATCTGATAATGGATAATCTCTCTCTTTTTCAGAAAAATGTGATAATATGGATAATCTCTCTCCCTTTGACAGCAATGCCAAACAAATATTTTACAAATATCTGACATTCATTTCAAGTGATCTTTTCTCTCCATCCATAATATATTCCTTGAATTTCCCTTATCCATCAGCAATACATCAATATGTTCTGGTGCTCGGTTATGATATATACCTTTTGTATATAGATGTAGCTTTGAAGTTCATCCTTTTTTCTTGCATCAAAAAGAATGATATTCTAAGAATATGTAGGCTGATGCAGCCTTCAATCATTTTACTAACTAGTAGACAAGGGTTTGACCCCTAGTCTCTTTCTCAAGTACTCAAACGTATCCTTGGGCAGTGGCTTGGTGAAGATATCAGCTAATTGTTCTTTTGATTGCACATACTCAAGTATCACCTCTTTT
>MU227828.1:941303-955887 GCA_018584345.1 Thuja plicata | reverse complement strand
AAGCACATCCATCATCTTAAGTACATCCTAATCCTAGTATCATCATCCTTAGTTTCCTAGGTGCATCCTTGCATACACCTTGCATCTCATATTCCTTTAGGATAATCATTTCATGCCACCTATCACATGAGCCACTAAGAAGAGGAAGAACATGGATCCTAATCTAGCCGCTAGTTCATCTAATCCTATGAATGAGAACACTAACACCATGGTCACTTATGCACCTCAGCCCAATGATCAAGTTGAACATATCTGGGTAGACACTAATGAAATTCCCACTCTAAGTGTCGTGGAAACTTTTATCAATCATCCAACGCTTGTCCACATGGTAAATGCCATGAGTGGACGTAACAACAACCAGGTACTCTTGGACATCCAACAACAAGGAATTCAACTTCCACCTTGGATTATACCCACACTTGTTACACGACCTATGGCACCTCCAGGGGAACGTCCTTATCCCACTAGAAACAAAGTTTTTGATCCATTTCAACGAGCCCTACAAGTGGGAACCCTTCTTGCACAAGTAGTTAATCCCTCCATTCCACCTTCCATCATACACACAACACCTACACCTACCTCAAAAGTCCCACCTCTTGATGCCATATCAGCACCACAAACAATACCCCCGGTCACTATGCAAACACCTCTGCAATCCACCATTGCTCCTCCTTCACAAGAAATCCCAACATTCATTGCAAAATTTCCACCACCACCACCAGTTAGCACACAGCAAACCACCATTCCATCTATTCCTACTCAACCTGTTCAAAGTGCTACAACCAAATCACAACATCAAATCACCCAAGTATCCATGCCTATTCTGCCTTTCTTCACCATAGGTATGCCACCTACCAACGTATATAACTAACCCTTATTTCTGTAAGGTTCCTCCTTTCCCGCTCCACCAGCAACACAACCACAATGAATGTTAACGGTTCCACCCAAAACATTGTTCAACCAAAATCCTCCTATATTGCAACCATCCATGAATCCCTTCGCCATACTCCAAATTCCCATCCAACCTATCCAACAGCAGCAACCTATCCAGCAATAACCCATCCAACAACAGCAACATATTCAGCAGCACCAGCAGCAACCCATCCCACAACAACCTATCTAATAGCAGCAAATCACCAACCCATTAACGTCCCAAGCACAACAGTAGCCAATCAACTCCTTCGCAGTTGCACAGCCTACTCTTCAAACCACACAGCAACCACAACCACAAACGCAGGGGGAAAATCCCTTCGTGGCACAACCAATGCAATAGTTTACTAGTCCCTTTATCCAACCCATGCAACAACAGCCAAATCATCCCACTAGTTACATAGCCATGTCGTCTTCCACTGCAGCACAAACAATTCCCCCTCCACAACAAGTTCTCACTAGGGGCATTTCGCCACAAAGCACCTATGTGGGTGTGCAACAAGCTCATCTCGCATATCCCATGCTGCAACAAATACAAACATATTTCCAACAGTTGCAACAATCTTATCAGACGCCAACACCTCCTTCATTGTAGTATTCCACTCAACCCCAGCTTCCACCACTGCAACATGTATACAGTGACCAACAACCACTCTACCCAACACCACAATATCCCCCACAGAATCCTCCATATTCACCATTTGATCCATATCAGGCACAAGGGAATCCTATGATTACGATCAACAATCCTCCACCGCAAATCAATCCTGAATGGGAGGAAATGAAGAATGCTCTCAAAGAGCTAAAAGATGGGACAGAAGGCAAAACATTCAAGTTCGAAGAAGTATGTCCATATCCATTTGACCGATCCATTACTGCTTTACCCTTCCCCAAACACTTTGAGACCCCAAAATTTGATAAATATCAAGGGAAGGGTGATCCTGTGAGTCACGTAAAAGAATTCTACATGGCATGCCAAGAAGTGGCCTACAACGATAACTTTCTCATGAGACTATTTCCCAAAATCTTGGGAGGAACCGCCCTTGAGTGGTTTTACAAAATCCCTTACGGCACAGTCTCTACTTTCGCAGAGCTATCCAAAAATTTTGTGGCCCAATATGTGCATAATGTTGAAAATGAACTATCACTCCTTGACCTATGTAATTCCAAACAAAAGGGAGGAGAGAGCTTGGCCAATTATCTTCAACGCTGGCAAGGACTTACCACAAGGTTGTCTTACCAACCCCCAGAACAACATCTTATCAAGATTTTCATTAACAACCTTCATCCTAAGCTTGCTTATCACATATGCATGAATTGTATACAAACTTATCATGATATCAAGATCAAAGGTATGGACCTTGAACGAGGCCTCATCGAAGAGGGTACAATTAAACATTACAAAGAATCCAAGCCTGATAAACATAACAATGACCGATCATGATACTGGAACAAAAATAAGAACGTGGTCACAGATGGAGCCACTGACACCAAACATGTTCAGGTTGTGGTAGCTAGTCCTAATGTGCCAACCCAGACTTATCAACAAACACTAGTAATGTATCCACAACCTCCTCCCATGTATTAGCAACCCGCTCTCACATATCCTCAACCACAATATCAGCAAAACATGCACCCTCAAGGCGCGCCCATATACCCTCCTCTAGGGACAGCCCATCAACACAACTATCAAGGTCTTATGAACCATACAAATGCTATCTCAGTCCCTCACGGACAACAAAGACATCTCACTTCAAATGTGCCACAATGCACATTTACCCCTCTGGGTGAACCTATAGATGTCATCTTTCGCAAGCTGGTCCAAGCAAACCAAGTCATATATCCTAAGACAGTCGTTTGATGACTCAACTCCTAAGCTTGCCTGGTATAAAGATAATGAGTCCTATGAATACCACCATGTCAAGGGACATACCACTCTCAAATGCATGAAACTGAAGTAATATATCCAAGATCTCATTGACCGTAAGGAGATCGAAGTGGATTCCCCTACTCAATCATCACCAAATGCAGACCTAAAAATTTATCAGAATGCATTCCCTAAACGCACTTCCAGTACAGGTCCAGGCAATCCTACTCAGTCCTCTAATCAAGGAAAGGGTAAACAAGCAGAAAGTGCCAATTGAAAATATTATACCAATGCTTATATCAATTACGATAATCTCATCGGCTACATATCCCAAGTTTAGTCCTCTGTCAATGTCATTCATGTCAAGGGTGTCGATAATCAATGCGCAATCACTACTCACAGAGGAAGGATAATAGCTGCAGGTGCAGGTCCCGCCCCATCTGCTAGGACCCAATATAACATTTTGGAACACCTAGGGAATACTCCAGCCCAAATTTCCATTTTGCATCTTCTCCGCACATCACCCACCTACCAAGAGATTCTCAATAAAGCCTTGCACGAATCCCATGTTCCCAGCGACATCAACCTCAATGAGTTCCAAAACCTTGTCAGACACCTATCTACATCCTGTGGGGTCTCCTTTAGACAACTAGACATCCCCTCCGACGAAACCAATCACAATCTCCCACTCCGTATCGCTGTCGTGGTTAAAAATTTTGCCATCAAAGGGGTCATGATAGATAATGGATCGGCCCTAAATTTGTGTACTCTAAAATTCATAAAATAGTTGGGTTGTACTGAGGCTAATATCACAAATGAGGTCATCACAATAAAAGCATATGACAACCTAGAGCATACTTTTGAAGGCACCATTATCTTACCTATTCAAGTGGGCCCGGTTATTCAAGAAACATTATGTCATGTTGTTGATCTTGACCTTCCCTACAACATCCTCCTCGGACACCCATGGATTCATTCTATGCAAGCCATCCCATCCACCTACCATTAGTGCATTGAATTCCCATACAAAGGCACTGATATTACCATCCACGCAGATCCAAAGCCCTTCGCATACTACAATGCGTTGGAGACATCCTTTCCACATTCCATTCATTGCCCCGGGATTGATATTGGCTCCACTGTCGCCAGCTCATCTCAAACCCATTCAGATCCAAAGACAATTCTCTCCTCCACCTTGTCCACGGTCAAGATCAACAATAGAGGATGGGATGAGTACACTTTATCTAATGCCTTTGCAGTTGGAGCATTGCCTATTGAACCGCACACTCAAGGCCGCCGACCTAATTTAAGCAAAATAGAATCAGAAACAACCAGGATACTACAATTTGGTCCTACCACTTTTGTATCACAAGGTATTTCGGTTGGCCAGGAAATGGAACCAAACATCAATCAATGGATATACAAGGATCCATCACCCCAAGATACAAGTCGGCTCAATTACTTCAAGAACAATTACCCCACAACACACAAACTGATGACATAAAAATGGAATTATCAAGGAGGTGGCCTTGGTCATGAAGAGAAAGGGATGAAAGATCCTATTGTACCTACCTGACTCAAAAAACACCTGGGTCTTGGTATGGGCTCTGACACAACTAGGGGCACCAATGAGTTCATCAATTATTCCTCTTGTCAACCCCTGGGCGAAATCGTTGACATTGAAGATATTCTGAAAGAGAAATTTGTGAAAGCTTACGATGATGTTTTTGACAATGAAACCTTCCTAGGAAATGTTGTCCTACAACTATCCATCCTCTTCATTGACCTCCCTCTTCTCCATCCTGAACTCATAGACTGGGACCAACCAAGTGTCATACACGTTGATGATTTCCAAAGTGAGGACACGCTTCTAAGCTTTATGGGACCAATCGAGCAAAGCAGTGACCGGGGGCAACATTCAGCATATGTCTACAAATTGGAACCAAAGGAATACTTTGGGGAAGAGGAGAACTTTAGCCACAAAAATGATACAGAAAATCAAAATAAAAAAGAGAAAAATCGATCTTCTAGTGAAAACCCCTATGGGGCACTATTTGATCACAAAAAAGTAAAAACAAAGGGCGTATCCCCTGGTGAAAACCTGTTTGAGGCACCAGAGGATGAAGATTCTCCTCTTCCTCTTATCCAAGATTATAGGCCTAAGCAGTCATCGATTCTCATTGAAGAAACAAAACCTGTTAACCTGGGTACCAAGGAAAATCCCGTTGTCACATATATAGTAGCATCTTTGTCTGAAGCAGAAGAAAGTGATCTTATCACTTTATTAAAAGAATCCATCAACAAGTTTGCATGGTCTTACTCTCACATGCTAGGGTTATATCCCAACTTGGTGGTTCGCCATCTAGCAGTGGACCCAAACATCAAACATGTCAAGCAGAAGCTCAGAAAGATGCACCCTAAAGTGGCACTACTTGTCAAAGCAGAGCTAGAAAAATTGCTCCACGCCAAGATCATCTGCCCCATTGACTACTCTGACTGGATTTATAATATGGTGCCCATCACTAAGCCTGATAAATCAATAAGGATATGTATAGATTTCAGAGATCTCAATAAGGCATGTCCTAAGGACGATTTTCCTTTGCCAAACATAGACATGATTGTAGATCTCATAGCAGGAAATGAGATGTTGTCACTCATGGACAGCTTTTCTGGATATAATCAGATCCACATTGCAGAAGAAGATTAGCATAAGACAACATTCACAACCCCTTGGGGCACCTTCTACTATAACATGATGCCTTTTGGCTTAAAGAACGCAGGGGCAACCTATCAGAGAGCAATGACTATCATTTTTCATGACATGATCCACAAGATCCTTGAGGACTATGTGGATGACATCTTGGTGAAATCAGTAAAAAGAGAAGACCGCCTGGATGCTCTAGAATGTATCTTTGAGAGAATTGGACACTACTGCTTAATGCTCAATCCTAAGAAATGTGTTTTTGGAGTCACATCAGGGAAACTCCTAGGGTTCATTGTATCCAAATGAGGCATTGAAATTGACCCAAAGAAAGTAAAAGCTATCATGGAGATGCCTCCACCAAAAACACTCTGACAGCTACATAGCCTCCAAGGAAAACTACAATCTATGTGCTGCTTCATCTCTCAACTAGCAGATAAGTGTCAACCATTCACTCATCTCATGCGCAAAGAAAACACATTCAAGTGGGATCCTCAGTGTCAAAAGAGCTTTGACAAGACCAAAGAATACTTGGCTAATCCACCCATCTTGGTACGTCCTGTACCTGGTCGCCCACTCATCTTATACATTTCTGCTACTACTACAGCACTAGGGGCACTCCTTGCTTAATTGAACGATGAAGGCAAAGAAAGGGCCATATATTATATTAGTCAAAGTTTGGTGGGTCATGAGCTCAACTATTCTCCTATGGAAAAATCATGTCTGGCAGTGGCCTTCGCCACTCAAAAACTTCACCACTACATGCTTAGTCACACAACAAAGCTCATTTCAAAGGTGGGTCCTCTTAAGTATCTACTCTCCAAGACTACACTTACAGGTTGAATTGCCAAATGGGTTATATTGCTAAGTGAATTTGATATCCAGTATGTTGACAGAAAAGCCATTAAAGGGCAAGTCATTGCTGATCAGCTAGCCGAAGTACCATGGGTAGATGCATATCCTCTGATCACAAAATTTCCAAATGAGCACTTGTACATGGTAGAAGAACAACCAACATGGCAACTCTACTTTGATGGGTCCTACACAGCTCATGGCTTAGGGGCAGGAATACTCTTTGTCACACCTCAAGGTGACTACATCCCCATGTCATTCAAATTGGGATTTTCCTGCACAAACAACATTGCAGAATATGAAGTGCTCATTACAGGACTCTGCATGGCCATAGAATGGAAAATCACCGATATCCAAGTCTTTGGAGATTCCCAACTCATCATCAAACAAGTCCTAGATGAGTATCAAACCAAAGATGATAAGTTGACACCATATAAGCAAATGGTTGACAAGCTGAAAGAACACTTCCTCCACTTGCAGATAACATAGGTACCATGTCTATAGAATAAAGTTTCTAATGCAATGGCCACAATTGGCTCCCTTCTTGAGATTCCTCACAAATCTACACAATACAAATTCTTAGTTGAGAAACTATATGCTCCTGCTTATGAGAACGATGAATCAAATCGCGTATGTGTCTTGGTTGGTCCCCAGTCCCCGTGGTACCATGACATCCAAGATTATCTACAAAATGGTATCATATCTCCCCATCTCACTGCCAACCAATGCCAAAATTTTATCCAAAGAGCATCCCGTTATACCCTCATAGCCAATACCCTATATCGTCGAGGCTATCACAATGTACTCTCCAGATGTTTAGATGAAAATGAAGCCACCCAGGCTTTACAAGAGGTACATGTTGGAATCTGTGGTGTCCACACAAGTGACATGGTCCTATCCAAGCAACTTCTATGAGCAGGGTACTACTGGCCTACAATGGAACATGATTCTTGTGAGTTCATCAAAAAGTGCCTACCTTGTCAACAACATGCTAATCTGATCCATGCTCCTGCTCAGGACCTCAGACCTATTGTGCCTCCTTGGCCCTTCTCTTGTTGGGGTTTTGACCTTGTTGGTAATATTACTCCCCTCTCTTCTGAAGGCCACAAGTACATAATCATAGCTACAGAGTATTTTACAAAGTGGGTCGAAGCAATTCCGCTCACACTCACTACTGGTGTCCAAATATCCAAATTCATCCTGTATCACATCATTTGCCACTTCGGCATACCCTCCACCATCTTCACATATCACAGTACACAATTTGAAAATCAACACGTCAGTGATCTCTGTGCTCACCTACATATCCATCACTGTTTCTCCAGTCCATACTTCCCGCAAGGTAACGGCCAAGCTGAGGCAACTAATAAAACCATCCTCAAAATCCTCAAGAAAGTTGTCAATGATACTGGTCATGATTGGCATCTCCAGATCAATCCTGCCCTCTGGGCATACCGCACTTCCTATCATTCTCCTACTGGCACTACTCCCTATTCCCTAGTCTACGATGCTAAAGCAGTCTTACCAATTGAGGTTGAACTACCCTCCCTCCGAGTATCACTAAGAGGCCTGATTGATGATGAAGATTACTGGGTAGCACGACTCACACAGTTGGATCTCCTAGATGAAAAGTGCCAGTAAGCTTATGATAACTTGATTGTCTACCAAAATAAACTCAAGAGGAACTATAACAAGAAGGTTCACCCACATCAGTTCCAAGTAGGGGACCTTGTGCTGAAAGAAAATCAGAAAGTGGGTACTGATCACGAAAAGAAAGGCAAGTTTGAAGTCACCTGGCAAGGCCCATATGTTGTCACTGCATGCTTTGATTCTGGGGCATATCAACTCTCCACCCTAGAAGGAGAACCATTTAATGATCCTATCAACATCATTCATCTCAGGCGCTTCTATGCCTAACGGTAGGTTGTTCATTTCAGTTTTCTGAGAAAATCCATAAAAAGTATAAAAAGTCCTAAAAAAAGCACAAACACAGAGAAAGATATCAGCTCTAAAAAAACTAGAAAATTTTACCTATAGAAGCTGAAGGAAAATTCTATGGAAGAACCCGGAGCACTTGAAAACACTGCAAAACAGTCTTGAAAAAATCCCTAAAAAGCAGAAAAATGATGCTAAAAAAATAGTTGTCCCAGTAAAAACCTGGTAAACAGGCACCGAGGCAATATCAAAAAAAAATCAACAAGATCGAAAGAAATCAAAAAAATCAAAAAGATCCAAAGAAATCAAAAAGAGAAATAAAGAGAAAAACTTTCATCCAATGGTGAAAACTTGGCAATCAGGCACCTTGGACAAGTATGGGTGATGAAAACCTGGAAATAGGCATCACACATAATGGACCATTCCATTATCTATCAAAATCTCATTTCTTTCCATCACTAGCACCATTTCCACGTTCCATATATTCCCTGGGTGTTCCATATGTACTAGTCTGCCATGATCTCCCTACCTCGTATCCTGAGGTTTTGTACACATAATCTTGTATACTGTTGTTCATACATTGTACTTTTCCAAGAGTCTCGAGCGTTAGTCCTGTATATTTCTTGTGTCTTGAGTTGCTCCTTGTCATACATTTGTTCTATAGTTTGCAGATAGTGCGCATTTGATCAACTTGCTCAGTCCCATCTTTATAGCAATAAGTTTTGGGTTCTCACAAAGTGCCTCTCTCCTCTTGAACTACTCCATCAGCTCACGTACCTATCATGCACATCAAGTCAAGTAACATGGTCCAATCAAAACTTGGTAGCAACTTTGTACATGCTCACTGTAACTAATCACTTGTAATTTATCTACTCAGTTTGGTCCTTGTACATTCGTGACGCATCCCATCCTTCCGCCATCATGCTAACATCCTAAGTCATCATCCCACTAACATTCCCTATCTGATCCTCCATAATCCACCCATCTGGTTTATCAGTTGATTGTGACACACACCAAAAATAAAAGTAAAAATAATGAAAATTTTGAGATTCAAATGTCACATTTGTTCAACCTCAAACAACTCATCTTCTGAGTTCTTCAGTCGCACTTTGCATTCCTTCGCTATGGATGCTTTTGGGTATTGAAAGCAAGGAAATTGATGCAAAGAACAACCAAAAGAAAATCCAAGAACAAGAGAATGATGATCTGTCACTCATAGTATCATTAGTTAGCTCATTTAAAGTGTCTTGCATTCATTTTAGGTACATTGTTAATTCATCTTCCATTATCAATTCAATTTAGAGTCATGTTATATTGCATTGTTAGATTTTTTTTTAAATCATTTAGGGCATCTTGCATTTTAAAATCATTTAGGGCATCTTGCATTTTAAGATCATTTAGGGCATCTTTCATTTTAAGATCATTTAAGGCATCTTGCATTTTATGACCAAATTTATAGCAATTAGGCATTCCAACTAGAGACGCTCCAATTCATGATGTAGTATGTTCCCCTTTGTCAATCTATTATAAATTCATTAATTCATCTTGTATTGTTAATCATCAATCATACATTTGAGGTCCATTTCATTTGCATTAATAATACATTTTAGGTTCATTTCATTTGCATTAATCATACATTTTAGGTCCATTTCATTTGCATTAATCATACATTTTAGGTCCATTTCATTTGCATCATTAGCTTACATTCATCCATTTTTGTTATCTTGCATTACTACATCATTTTAGAATTCATTTTAAGCTTGCATTCATCCATTTTTATCATCTTGCATTATTACATCATTTTAGAATTCATTTTATGCTTGCATTCATCCATTTTTATCATCTTGCATTATTACATCATTTTAGAATTCATTTTAAGCTTGCATTCATCCATTTTTATCTTCTTGCATTATTACATCATTTTAGAATTCATTTTAAGCTTGCATTCATCCATTTTTATCATCTTGCATTGTTACATAATTTTAGGTTCATTAAGCTTGCATTCATCCATTTTCATCATTTTAGGTTCATTAAGCTTAGATTCATCCATTTTTATTTTTATTTTTTGCATCATTAGCATCATTTGCATCATTATCTTACATTCATCAATTTATAGCATCATTTGCATCATTTTAGGTTCATTATCTTGCATTCATCCATTTTTATCATCTAACATCATTACAACATTTAGGTTCATCTTATCATTTGCATACTTAAAGCATTGATAAAACATAAATCATCTATGCATATTCATAAAACATCAACATATATATTGCATATAGGAATAAAATCACATCATATCCTGCATCACACATGTTAGTACATCACATACATATAAGCATCATCCACCTTGCATAGGTCATACATCATATATATACATAATCAAGTCATCCATATACATCACATCCTGCAAGCATCAAGTGTCAGTCATCATGTAGTATGCATCAGTACATCATATAGATCATACATTCTAAGCATCTTAAAAGTCATCATATAAATCATAACATCATGAGCAGCAATAAGAGTCCTCATATATATACCAATGTTCGTCAATAAAATACATCATGTGCACCTCAGTGCCAATATACATCTCAAAAATACAAAACTGTGTGTCATATCATCCTCTGACTAATCATGTTGGTGCCTGTGATGGCCCACCTCCCTATCCTGGTGGTGGACGTGGTGGCATCCCCACTGATCCCTATGAGGTAGAAGCCCGCACTGTGCTCTAAGAATGAGATCTCTCTAGTAATCTTATCTCTGTCCCTCAGGAACAAGCTCATGGTAAAGTGCTCTATAGTGAGCTGCCTCCCTCCCTGCCTTGTTCGCATCCCTGTGCGCTGTGAATGCCTTTGATAACACCTGACCCACTCCACCTGCCACTACCACCTATTGAGAAATATCTCACTCTGCCCTGTAGGTCTCTGCCCGTCTCACTACTGCATCCCTCTCTGAGGTCAATGCATCGATCTGCTCTGTGGCCTGATCCATCTGTAATGTCAATCTCTCTAACTCCCCTATGAGTGTATCTATCTCTGTGTGTAACTCTCTGGCATCCTATGTCAGATCCACCATAGAGAACTCACCCAAGTCTACCCTGCCCTGTAGAGTATCCAGTGACCCCTTCGCCTTATCAGCCCATGTCATCTCCACCGTCAGTAAAATTGTATCCGGGCTATCTCTGCATGTAAGCTCACATCAGACACTACCACCTCATCTAGTAACCCCCACAGTCTAGTGCACTCTGTCTGCAGATTGTCTCACTTTGCGAGGACAGTATCATGTGTCTCCTTGGCCACAAACCCTGTGGGTGGCCCCTGTGCCTGATCCTGTGGTGGCACTGGTGGTGCCTGTGCCTGATCCTATCCTGGTGTCGGTGGGGGTCCTTGTGCCTGATCCTGGGCCTGTACCTCTACTCAAGGTCTAACCCGTCTCTGCAATCTCCTCCTCTATCCCACTGCTGAGCTCTTTGGGGCATCCCTAATCTCAGTCCCATCCTCCACATCTAAATCCCCCATCGGCTGCTTGTGGGCAGCCACCTGGGCTGGGTCAGTCAGCCTGACTAGCGTATGTGCCGCCCACCACGCTGCGTACTCAAGAGTAGTGCCTGCATCTATCACATCCGGTCGTGCCACAAAGTCCATTCGTGGCATATCTCTCTAGGATGCCCTCACTGCGAGAGCATCTATGTATCTGCCCTAGGTGCCAACCTCCCTGGTGACATAAGGATGTAAAGCATCCTCTGCCACCACCCCTGCTGTAGCCCGAACTGCCTCATGACCCTGGATGGTCTATATCTCTCAATCTGGTGAATAGTCCTGCCTAGAAGAAAGCAATCAATCTGCATGTATGAGAAGTACAGGAAATCCTTGAATCTATCCTCCACCCCTGTTGTCCAATCCATAGTCCCCCATGGCTCACATAGCCTATAAGGGGTCCAGTAGAAAACCTGAACCTCATCCAATAAATGCCTCCAATATCTTGTCTGCCCGAGAGAGGTGTATCTTAGCGGAAGCCTATATCTGTAGGCATAGGTCTCCCCTGGCTAACGGGACTCCCTCATCCTCATGGGTCAGAACACCGCAATGTGCTCCCAGGCCTACACTAACAATAGCATCACCCCAGTCCCCATGTTGCGCGCCTCACAGTACGCAGCCATGTGGAGATCATGATATAACTACCCGAGGACAACATACCCTAGCAGTACGAAGTCCCCTCCTCTAGCATCTGTGCTAGCGCCCACGACCAGCCCATCCCAAAGCCATGTCCTGACAGGTCTACCAGTATGCGTCCCCCAATCAATCTAGCAATATAAAGTGCTATCTAGCGAAGCCTCCTATCCACTGCTGCCTGCCATAGCATCCAGGTCCTGTAGAAAGGGATTTGCCTCATCGACCGTCTGAACGCGATCTCTATGTAATGATCGCTATCCTCCAATCTGTACCGAGGAATTGCTCCTCAGATCGAGATCCACAAAATGTGTCACACATCCTCCAACGTAATCGTCGCCTCTCCCGTAGGTAAATGGAAAGTGGTCGTATCACTGTGCCACTGCTCGATCAGGGCGGTCATCATACCATTGTGCGCTCATAGCCTAGGCCAACGGGGCACATAGTCTAGTCCTACCACCACTAATAGTCCCCAGCCGTCCTCTATCAACTATGCCTCCAACTCCATCGTCGGCGGCCAATGCTCCCGTGATCCCAAGGGTGGGAACTGCTCCTGCAAAAGTTTTCGCATCCACCATGTCAGTCACTTATTCTCCTAGTCTTAGTCTAACCCTTCCCAGAATGGGGCATCTTGCCCCTAGGTCTTATGCTGACCCATCCCCGCCCCCGTCGGGTCCCTCCATTTCCTTCCCAATTGGTGTTTGCCCTTTTAGGCACAAACGCCAGTTCAGCCAAAAACGTCTGTTCATGCACTAGCATCTCTGACTGTCTACCCGTAGACTAGCGTCTTCAAAGATGCAGATCTGGGTCTGGCATCTTTGAAGACACTGGTCTGGCACCAACGGCTCCGAAGATGCCAATCCGGGGATCGGCGTCTGCGAAGACGTCGATCCAGGGATCGGCGTCCATGCAGACGTCGATTTGAGAATCGATGTCTCCGGTCTGAAACTAAATCTACCCTCATTAATTCTTATCTACCCCCCTAAAATTAATAAATGCATTCATTACAATAAATACCAGGTCATGGATAGTCCACTCACCGGTATCGGTCGCTCAGCGGACCTCCCGTGTGTCCTAACGTGTTCACCAAGTTGTCCCTTCATCCTCTCGTCTGCCATATTTTTCACTTAGAGCTCAAATATTTACTATTCACTATTCACAAATGACCTTCATTTGCCCCCTAGCCCCTATCTTCCCCAAAAATTTTGTATATATTTTCTTGTTGTACATATTGTCCTGTTGTATAAGCCTCAACACACATAAACTTCACCAAAAACATTTGCAAATCACAAAAATCCATAAAAAATTTAAAAAATTTAAAAAAATCTAAAAAAATCACATATACTCCAAAATCATGCAATAAACAATTCCTTCTTCCCGCATTGTCCCCGATCTTTGATTTCATACACGGTTCGACTCATGCAACTACGACATTATTTTTACCCAAATCACTTTAGCGATTGACTATCCTTGCGCTTCATCCTGTTCACAGCTTTTGCCAGCGAATGTCTTTCCAACAAATCTAATCACATCAAATCCTTGCCCGTCAAGATGCATCCTTCCGGCATCGGCATCTCAGATCCTTTATCACTCCATCATGTTCATGGTAAGAACTCTGAACTGAATGACTGCTTGGTCATAAGGCCTTCTTTAATGATTTTATCTTTTTGTCTCATTTTCAACCTACTCATCACTACCTCGATCTGCTATATCTTAGTATGTGGTGACAAGTCGTGACTAATACCTATGTCTTTTGCAGTATGCTTTGTTTGAGTGTCTAGTCCACGCAAAGGAACCTTGTCATCTATGTTTTCTAACACCTGATGCATACCTCCTCTTGCAATATCAAAATCGGATGTGCTCTCCATATTTTTCACACAAATGGATCCCAATGCATAATTAGCTGCATTTAGTTTCCTTTGCATTCACATTCTTCGCTGCATTGTTCATTGCATTTCAGAAGGATTCTATTTATTCCCTCCCTCCTTTCCTCTCTCCCGTTGCATCCTTTTCAAGAAAATCCCACACCATTGTCTTCGTTGTGTCCTTTTCTCGAGGGGGCACAACCCTATATCAATCAAAGAGTATACCAGTGGTAGCTTCTGTTAATGAAGTCAATAACTTATTTTT
>MU227828.1:917747-937153 GCA_018584345.1 Thuja plicata | reverse complement strand
ATCAGCAATTGAAGATTGCATTTATCATCAGATCAAAGACTTATGTAGTTGCATTCTAACAAGTGCGTCACATCTAAAATCCTTTTGTAGAAGGTGGACTTAACCGTTCTTTCCAAATCTCTTAACAAAGCGCACACTTAACAGTGTTTCTAAAGCTTCAAATGAAGTAGATCTTAACAAGTCTCCATTGTAATACTCCTAACAGGGTAGGTCATCAGAAGTGACCAAATGTAAGCCTTAACCAGCCCCTTCTTATCTGCAGATAGTGAAGTCTTGTGGGTAACAATCCCCACCGTAGTTTTTACTTCCTAACAGGAGTTTTCTGCGATATCATATCTTGTGTCATGTGGTATCTATTTTCATGAATGTTTTTGTTATGGTTACATACTAAAGAATTTATGATATGATTGCATATGCATAAAGAAAGATGAACAGTTAGATAAGATAATTTACAAACTGATGATTAAGGGTTAATGGGCTAACCAAAGAAAAATTTTAGAGTAACTGATTCACCCCTCCCCTCTCAGTACATCATCTCAATATAATTCCAACAAAGAACCCAACAACATTTTTTTGAAAGACTTAAGATATTCCCCATCTTTCCCCAAAAGATATCACTAAATGTAATTGCAAGTGTCATAGTGAATAAATAAATAGTTATTTCTCTCCTCATTCTTTCAACACATGATTCATCTAGAAGGTCCAACCTTAACCATCAATCAAAGTATATCCCAAGTCAAGGTACATAATTTCAAAGCAATCCACCTAAAAAACATTATTCTTAGGGATACCCTAATTATTAAAAATATTTTGTCAACTTTAATCAAATAGTTAGAGAAATATTTGTTGAAATATTTACTAATTGTTAGCTTACTACAACCATGGCTAATCCATGACATCTTATCTTCCCTAATTATACCAAGAAGGCACCAAATTTCAAGTTTCTTTTGAAGTTCAACAGATGCCCCTGTCAACTCATCAATAAGGGTAATCAACTTTATCTACCATTTATGTAGAGAGTCACCCTTAATATAATTTTTAAGGCAAACACCCTCAATTTCCTTGAAGTGAGAGACCAACAACTTGAACACTTGATCCTCCTTAAGAGCCTTGTCCTGCATCTAGCAAAAAGCCAAAATCTTATCTTATATTCACTTCCCAACTTCTATTGTATATTTGAGCTCAAAAAACTGCTACAAGATTTAAGAACATTCTAGATACTAGAGCCCAAAGGGAGATTTAAATTCTAAGAAAGGATAGACAAATAATTATTTTGCAGGTACCTGGCTTGAGTATTTTTTTCCATAGTTTATCTTTTCATCATAAATTCTCCAAACTAATTTTTCCCTTAAAGCTTTGTTCATTTCTCTTATGTTGTTGATTCCCAAACTCCCACTTTTCATCGACTTAAAAGCATCTTCCCACTTAAATAGAATATATTTGAATTGACCCTCACTATCTAACCACACAAGAAAACATCCCTTCACATCTTTAATGACTTTAGCAACTTTGTTGGGAATTTTTTTTAATATTAGATGTTGTTCGTACAAATATTTTTCTCATACAAGCATCAACACCATACCACTTCAAGCTCTTTATGAGAAAACATGCTATAAATCACCTTTGGAAGGCCATGAGTCACTTCTTGGAAATTCACTTTATTTAGAAACCACATCCATACTATAAGGCAACTTTATGACTGGGAATTTGAAAAATAGACATAGTGTAAACAAGAAAAATTGCTAGAGAAACCTTAATAAGGATAATTTTCCTAGTCAAATAAATCCAACAACCCTTTGAGGAGTTCAACAAGATTTGAGTCCTATAAACAACATTGCTCCATTGCCTCTTATAGACTTATTCATCAAGTGCATATCCAAATACACTAGAAATATGATGAGTTTCATATCCATTGATCCTATAAATCTTTAATCTATCCAAGCGAGAATCCTTCATGGAAAATACCCTAGACTTAGATTCATTAAACTTTTGAAACATTGTTTCCTCATAAAGATTCAAAATCCTCTTGATAGTTCTAGCTTTGCTAGCCTTCGCTTCTTCAAAATGTAGCGTATCATCAACATATTATAGATGAGTGATATTGTCAACCCCTATAAATCTAGAGCTCCTTGAGATTACCCTCCCTAACACCATTTTTTATAATTTTGCTTAAAAACTCAACAAAAATGAGAAATAATAAAGGGGATAAAGGATCCCCATGTCAAATTTTCCTCTTATCATTGAAGACACCAATAGGGACACCATTGACAAGGATAACATAAGAAGGGGAAGAAATGCAACTTTGAACCCGACTACACCAAGATTCACTATAACCAAATTTCCTCATAGTCTTGAGGAAGAAATCCCACATCACTCTATCACGTACCTTACTCATGACTACTTTTATTATCATTCCCTCCTCTTCATGATTTGGACAAAGTGAATAGCTTCATGAGAAACATTGATTCTATCTAAAATTCACCTATCCTTCAAATTCCCTCTTTGTTCTTATAATGTATCCTTGCTCAAGTAAAGTTTCATATTAGATGCTATAGATTTGGTTACAATATTATAAATTGCATTTCATAATTGTAACTTTGGTTACCTTACTCAATTTTTGTCTAAACATCTTCACCAACAAAGGCCCCAAATTATCTAGAAAAATTCAATTTGAAAACCATTAAGACTTGATACTTTCCTAGCGTCCATTGAAAAAATGACCTTAATCTCATCTTTGGGAAATGGGGCAAACATGGCCTCATTTTGAACATCAATGATGATACAAGAACATTGTTCAACAATTATTCTCGAGCCAAAATATTTTCAACCAGGGCCTACTTCACTAAATCCTAAAAGTACATCTTACCTTCATTCCTAATCACCTTTATATATTTTATCTCCATCCTAGAAGTGGATTGAAATTTCAAGATTTGGTTGTTTTGTCTCCTAATCTTAGTGGAGAGGTGAAATAAATTAGTGTCTTTTTAGAGCTCCTTTAACTATATTATTCATGATTTTTTAAGCCAAAAAAATTCTTTCATTCTTAGGACTTGTCGTGATTCTCTAGGAGCCCAACCTCCTTATTTCTTATATCTTGTGTTCAACCATGTCTTGCAAGTTGTACATGTTAATTGTACAAATCAACCTCAATATTATCTATATTTTCAAACAAGTTCCTCACCTTCTCATTGTTCCAAATCCTAAGCATCTTTTTAATTTCCTATAGTTTTATGTTTTATATTTTTTTAAATTACATATCTTTGGCAACCTTTAAGATTCTTATTACACTGTCTTTAGAGATGTAGTGTCATAGTTTAAATTTTTTATTGGTGAATAAAACACTATGGTTCAAACCCCTACTTGGCCACTATGCTTGTAGGCCTTGTTCCTTTGCTGGACAGTTGAGTTCACGAGTTTGAACTGGTGAAGTGTGGGGATGAGATCCCCCATTTGTGGTCTTACCGATTCATAGTTTTGAGTTAAAATTGTTTCACATGGATTTGAAGGGTGTATCATGCCAACTTCACCGATAATGTCAAAAATTTTACCAGACAATGTTTTTTTAATAAAAAAATACATATTCTACCACTCAACTAGAGCATGGGAAGAATCTAGACATTTATACGAAAAGCCTCCATCTTGAATGGAATACCACTAAGCTTGTTTGAAATATTCAATGGAAAAGAATGATCAAGGCTTCTATGATGAATTACCTCCAAAAAGAAACTATCCATAGTCAATAACCAATTTAAGTTGAGGAGAAACCTATCAAGTCTGCACAAAATATAATCCTCCCAACCGTTCTCTTGCTCCATATAAACCAACCAAATTTAGGCTTTATAAGTGAGTGAGATGTGCTCATTAATTTTCCTAAAATTTAGAGAGCCCACATTGGCTTGAATCCAACAACCCTTTATTCATCAGGGTACAAGGTTATGCTAAAATATTATTCCCCTGGACTCATGATTCCTCCTACAATTTCTATGATATTCTTGAACCCTAGCTCTTTCTTTCTCAATATTAGGACCATGGACATTGGAAATGAAAATGTATATCATCCTTAACATTCTTACAAAAAAAATATAAAGGAAAAAACTATTTATCTTCTATAAGTATACCCAAAGTAATATTTCTACTCCACATAATTGCCAACCCACAAATAGTATTAGATGCATCCAAAGCTTCACTTTCCCCATTTCTCTAAACTTTGGCCAAGAATAATTTAATATTTTTGCCGACCATGTTAGTCTTTTGAACTAATAAATATTTGGTTCATATACTATCAATTTCTTGAGCAAGTGACTCGTTTTGAGTCATTGAGGCCACAAATATTCCAACAAAATGTCGCTTGCTTTCTTTTTGATAAAAAGAAAGGTTGGGAGGATTATATTTTGTGTGAACTTGATAGGTTACTTCTCAACTCAAATTCAAATTGGCTATCGACTATGGATACTTTATTTTTGAAGGTAATTCGTTATGGAGACCTTGATCATTAACCTCTTTCTTTTCCATTTAATACTACTAGCAAGCCTAGTGGTATTCCATTCAAGATGGAGACATTTTGGCCTAAGCATTTGGATTCTTTGCATTCTCTAGCTAAGTGGTGGAGTATGGATCTCAAAGGTCACCAAAGATATGTAACCAATTTTATTTGATTTTCACAATCCATTTGTATTCAATAGTAGCTTTTGGATTTGATTGTGTGTAATTTTCTAGCATCAACATTTCAAATCACACTCTATGATCCGTCATCAGGATGAGAGAGAGAGAGAGAGAGTGTTGAAGGCAAAAAATTAATCACAGAGTGTGATCCAAAATATTGATACCCAAAAAATACACATAATCAAAGCCATAAGCTACTATTGAAAAGATAAGTAATTTTACCTAAAACTCTAGGATGTTAAAAAGATGGTTAGGATTTGGAACAATAAGAATGTGGGGAACATGATTGAAAAATAAGTATAAAATTAGGGCTGAATTGTACAATTCATAGGTACAACTTGCAAGACATGGTTTAACACAAGATAAAACAAATAAGAAGGTTAAGCTACTAGAGAATCACAACAAGATCATAAGAATGGAAGCATTTTTTGGCTTCAAAATCATGAATAATATAGTTAAGGGAGGGATACAAAAATACTAATTTATTTTACCTCTCCACTAAGATTAGGAGAAAAAAATGATAATCCATAAAGGAACAAAAGTTGGCATTAGTATATAAGCAGACAATTTTGGTTGGTCGGTCATGATCACCAAGTGCAATGATCACCAAAATGTTTTGAACACTGAGCAGTATATCAACTGAGCACCAGTCTACAGAGACATCACCGAGTACCAGTCTACAAAGACATCACTGAGCACCAGTCTACACCGAGAGACAACATTTCACTAAAAAAAGTGGATCTCAACTACACGTCAGCTAAAGCACTTTAATGTTTAAAATAGCTTTTTGCTTAGCTGGATAACCGTTTCTTATGGATCAAGAAAAGCGTTAATTTTGGATGTAATTAGTTAACTGATTGTATTCATGCAAACTAGGAGATCAAGATCAAGTTGTAAACCTTTGATCTTAGAGTTTTTCAAGAAAAGCGTGAAACCTAATTAGGTCAAAATCTTGTATATATAGATGTAATAATCAATCAAGAATGAGATTATTGTAGCCACCAAGGACATCTATGGATTAGACAGAGAGTTTCATGCACAAGGACAGATAAAGGAGAATTCAGTTTATAAAGAACTACATTCAAGGCTACCGAGCAGAACAAAGGTATTATCCATCACAATAAGGTGATATATATTCAATGTACTTAATGGATCTATAATAAACAATTTGAGATTGCAACAATCAGGTCATATATTTTGTTAATCTCTAACAATTGTAGCAAACAACAAAATCCTTTCACAAGGTGGAATTAACAGTCTTTTTGTAAATATCTTAACCAAGTGCACACATACATTGTGTTGCTAAAATCTCCTAACCGAGTAGACTTAACAAGACTAACATGTTACTCCTAATAGGGTAATATCATCAGAAGTGATCACAACTTGTAGCCCTAACATGCACCTTCCATTCTGCAGATAGTGAAGCTTTCTGGGTTTCATCCCCACCACAATTTTTACCTTCTAACAAGGGTTTCTGCGTTATCAAATACTTGTGTCATGTGTAAATGAGTTTCATGAATGTTTCTATGTTTGTTTACATGCATTTACATTTATACTATGATATTGCATACATGAAGTAGAAAAGCTACAATGGTCGGTTATACAAGTAATGAGTACTAAGGTTTAAATTGTAAAAGTTTTAAGGGTACTAATTCACCCCTCCCCTCTTAGTACACACCCTTCTATTATTCCAACAATTGGTATCAGAGCTAGTTCTCTTATTTGGAAAAGTTTAATCACTTGAGAGAAAAGATCTTACAATGGAAAGGTATAAGCTTGATAAAAATATTGAGAATTAGAAGTTGAAAATACAGATTTTCTTTGAGCAATACAAAGAAGCAAGAAACAAAATGAAAGAGTTATTGGCTGAAAGAAAATTCATGACATCTCGCTACAATGAAACTAACTATCATGAAGAAGAGATACCTTACCTATTTGATTCATCTGGATCTGGATCTAGTAGTATATCTGACACATCTGAAGGAACCATTGCAGATCTAAATGAAATCAATCAACATTTGACTAAACAAGTGAAAGTACTACAGATCGGTCAACAAACACAAATAGTAAGAATGATTGATGTTGTGAATAATGCAAGACAAGCTGAACAAGAAAGAGCTTTGGCTATTGATGACAAAAGTAAGATTACTGAAAAGTTGCAAGAGAAAGAATCTGAGATACAAAGACTTACTAAACATCACCTTGAGATAACCAATCATATAGTTCTTCTGAGTCATGAGGCCAACCGAGTGAACATGGAACTTGCTGGAAAATTGGAAGTTATTGGTGAGCTAAAAGAAGAAAATAAGAAACTGAAGCATGAATTGAAGATTCAACAACAACATAATGATATGATCAAGAAAGCTGAAGACAGTACAAAAATAATGGATGAATTTCTGAATGAACAAAGAAGACTCAACAATAATACTGGTTTAGGGTATACTAAGCATGGATAATCATCAAACCGAGGTGATCAAAGGAATGTCTACACAAATCCAACACCAAATAAGCGTTCATGTAATCATTGTGGAAAACTAGACCACACATCAAATGTTTGCAAGAGCAAAGCAAAAGGAATTCCTAAAACTACTTCTACATTCATAGGTAATTGTTATAACTGTAACAAGCATGAACACAAAGCACATGAATGCAAATCTAAGATGAGCAGACCAAAGAAGAAATCTTACATGGAAAAACTTTGTCCTACTTGCAACATGCATGGCCACACATTTCATGAATGCATGAAAAAGATAAAGCAAGTTTGGGAACCTAAAGAACAAGAAAATGCATATCAACCGAGATGAATCGATAATACGTATGTTTGGGACTACAACACTTAGGTAAATTGCACACCATATGATAGATATGGACATATAGCTGCTAACTATATGAGGAAATGGATAAGAAGTTTTAGAAACTATACTAACCTTGGAATGACATGCTTACACTGTCATAAGGTCGGTCATTTAAGTAAAGACTGCAAAGACTGAGTGACAGAGTCAAGCACTTTTGCTAATGGAAATATTATTGAAGACATCATGAGAATGAGAAATCAAATGTGGAGGAGAGCTTCAAAAAATGACAATTCTAGACCAAGCACTACAGTTGGTGACACCTCATCCAATGGATCAGGTGATTCCACCACCCCCACCTAAGCAATACAAGTAAGTATGGAACTGCACTCTAAAAAGTTATATTTTGCATCAGTTCCTATATTCATTGAGAATATGCTAAATTAGCATGAATGAAGATGCACTATGGTATTACATGTTATGTTTTCTGAATCTACTATGGTCAATCAATATGAACTAAGCATAAACTGCATGTCGGTGAACATATAAAAGACAACCGAGTTGACACTATGTACTGAGCATTGTATACTCACTGAGCTGAAGACTTTGGTGTGTTGACCAAGCATCTTTGTTTCATCAAACGAGTGGTAGGTAAAGCATTTAGTGCATCACTTAGGGTATTTTTCTATTAAAAAAATGCAATGTGAACTCATTAGTTCACCCAACATTAAAGAGAAAATTGCAAAGTGAAGAAGAATGATTCAGAGCGACTATATTGTAGAGCGATTCACAACACTTTCAAAGCTACTCCAACATATTTCAAGCATTCACAACAATCATCCAGTGAGTATCTAAACTCACTGAGTTAACATGTTATTTACGAAGAAGCCCTAAATTAACAAAATAATGGCATCCACTTCACGAACCTCAAAGATCAAGATGGAAAAGGACAATAAGGTCATTTTAATAAAGAACTCGACCTGTGAGGAACCTAACTACAAGTTCTACCCTAAGGTTGTTGCTCAACCTGACGACAAAGGAGCATTTTCGAGTATCCCACCTAGGGTTTTACTAGTTGAATACATCCATGCATACAACCACTATAAAGTTGCAGAGATTGGAGATTTTGAGATTAAGGAAGCTTACAAGAAGCTATGCAAAATGAAATCACAACATGACAAGCTCAAAAAGGACCACAAAAATTCACAAGTCATGGAAAAAACAAAGGAGATTCTTTTGCAAATAGTGCCTGACGCCAAGATTGATCAAACTACACCCATCATTGATCAACTTGCAGTTCTGACCGAGACAATCACAACACAAGATGTAGATGTCGAAAAGGGCATTGAGGAACAAGCATAAGAGAAGGCATAAGAGAAGTATCACTACAAACTCACTAAGAAAATCAGCCAAGAAGTGGTAGAGAATAAGGTGAAACTTTCTGAACTAGTAACTACATTAGAACATGTTATTTCATAAGTAGTTACCTTAGTTCAAAAGTTGTGCACATTAGAGCACTTCAATACCGAGCATAGTGAACATATAGCTAAAATAGATGAAGATCTAAAAGCTAGTGCACTAAGTCTAAAAATAGAGCCAAATGTATTCCAAATGCATTATGATAAGATTGTTGAATCTAAACGGTTAATACTTGAAATACAAAAGGCAAAAAGAAAAATCAGAGATGAAGTAACCGATCTACAAACCATGTTACTACTGAATCTCACATTGTTGTTAACACATATGACTACGACAAAGAATCTAATTGCCACCCCAGAGATGTCAGTAACATGAAGCATATATGACATGCACACTCAAATCACTTTGGAGCAAATGACCCTACAGAACTTGAAGGAGAAATGGGAAAATCTGATGGCAGCCATTCAACAATCTCATTCACACATTTTTGACAAGTTGTAAGGTATACATCTTTGTCATTACTTTCAAAAAAGGAGAAACATGTACATACATTGTATCTACATACCAAGGCATACACATAGGGGGAGTCATTGTAAAAGTACAACACTTGGTGTATATACTGTACATATCAGTTTTTGATACCAATGCCAAAGGTGGAGATTGATGATATATAAAGGATAAGAAGTTGTCATTAGTATATAAGCAGACAGTTTTGGTCGGTCGATCATGATCACCGAGCCACAACACTCACCGAGCGCAATGATCACCGAGCATAGTGATCACCAAAAATTTTTGAGCACCGAGTAGTATATCAACCGACCACTAGTCTACAGAGACATCATCGAGCACCAGTCTACACCGAGAGACAACATTTCACCAGAAAAAATGGATCTCAACTACACGTCAGCTAAAGCACTTTAATCTTTAAAATAGATTTTTACTTAGTTGGATAACCATTTCTTATGGATCAAGAAAAGCGTTAATTGTGGATGTAATTAGTTAATTGACTGTATTCATGCAAACTAGGAGATCAATGTCAAGTTTTAAACCTTTGATCTTAGAGTTTTTCAAGAAAAACGTGAAACCTAATTAGGTCAAAATCTTGTATATATAGATGTAATAATCAATCAGGAATGAGATGATTGTAGCCGTTAAAGACATCTATGGATAAGATAGAGAGTTTCATGCACAAGGACAGATAAAGGAGAATTTAGTTTATAAAGAATTACATTCAAGGCTATCGAGCAGAATAGAGGTATTATCCATCACAATAAGGTGATATATATTTTGTGTACTTAATGGATCTGTAATCAGCAATTTGATATTGTAAAAATTGGGTCATATATTTTGTTGCTCTCTAACAATTGTAGCAAACAACAATATCCTTTCACAAGGTGGACTTAACAGTATTTTTGTAAATCTCTTAACCGAGTGCACACATACATTGTGTTTCTAAAATCTCCTAATCAAGTAGACTTAACAAGTCTGACATGTTACTCCTAATAGGGTAAGATCATCATAAGTGATCACAAATTGTAGCCCTAACATGCACCTTCCATTTTGCAGATAGTGAAGCTTTGTGGGTTTTATCCCCACCGCAGTTTTTACCTTCTAACAAGGGTTTCTGCGTTATCAAATACTTGTGTCATGTGTAAATGAGTTTCATGAATGTTTCTATGTTTGTTTACATGAATTTACATTTATGCTATGATATTGCATACATGAAGTAGAAAAGCTACAATGGTCATTTATACAAGTAATGAGTACTAAGGTTTAAATTGTAATTTTTTTGAGGGTACTGATTCATCCCTCCCCTCTCAGTACACACCCTTCCATTATTCCAACAAAAACAACCAAATCTTGAAAATTCAATCCACTCCTGGGATGGTAATAAAATATATAAAGGTAATTAGGAATGAAGGTAAGAGGTACTTCTAGGATTTAATGGAGTCAACCCTAGTTGACAATGTTTTGGCTCAAGAATAATTATTAAACAATGTTCCTTGTGTAATACCCACCTCTTAGTTTGCTTTTCAGCTTTCAGTTGTCGAACTCTTTTAGGTATTTTTATGTATGTGTGGATTTATTCAAATGGTTTAGATGATATTTATGTATTATATTTTAGTATATTATTGATCCATTGTTAGTATGTTATATCTTCTATGTATATGTGATTTATGATTATTTAATGATGCTTATGTATATGTTAGGATTTCATTTTGATTATGGTTTTCTGACAATACTGACCCTGGACTAATATGCACACGGATCATTATATGTTTTGCATTACTATTTGATGTGCTTGGTATGGTATGGGACAGAGTCGTAGTTACTTGCTTCGGAGAGATCCACACAATAACCTAGTCTCAACCATTGTCTGCCATATTATATATGCATGTATGTTCGTCTCTGTGATGACATATTTGCAGGTACCGGGCTACGTCTTCCCTGAATTGGCAGGAGTGAGCGTGCCCTATCACAATAATATTAATGGTAAGAGAGGGGAGATAGTATTCAGGTACAAATCCTATCCTAAACCTAATTGTCCTAAGTAATGGACAAGTATCTGTTTGACTACCTTACCGAATTCGTCTAGTTGACAGGAATTTGAGTATCCCTTTCCTTGAGCATGTTTGATTTTGCTTGTATTCGATTTCAGGTGCTTGATTTGATTATTTGTGTGATTGATCATGTTATTTATTTAATTGAATATTATTGGAATTAATTATTAAATATAGGGTATTTAATTAATTGAAAATTAAATTAAATACCTATGTTTAATTGAAAAGTTAATTAAAAGTGCAATTATTGAATATTAGAGTAAATATGCTTTTATGCTTTATTAAATAATCAAATATTAAGTTGCATGGATTATGGTGATTTAAATATTTAATTTATTTAATCTAATATTTTATTAATTACATGTGCGTGATTTTGTTGAAAAAGTATTTTCAAACTCAAAGATTTCAACTTGATTTTAGGATTCAAAGTTGAGTTGTGGAATTAAAAGATATTTTAATTATTTAATTGTGATTTACTTTCAATTTCAAGTGGAGTCTTTTTAGGGATTGTCTGAATGTGTTGTCATGAGGGTTTGCATAATTTGGGGAAGTTGATTCTCTTTAGGAGAATTCTCCTCTCATTCTCTGATAACAGGTTTTGAAGGTTTTGGAGAGTTTTGTGTGTTTTTGGGCAATTGGAGAATTTGGGGAGTTTGTGGTTGCATGTGTATTGAAGCTTTGTGTAAATTCCTGGTTTGCTTGTTCTTCGATTCTTCATGGTTTTAGATATGTGGTTGGATTCATTCTTGGAGGATTCGGGTTTCTATAATCTTCAAAGACATTATTTTCAGTTTCTTGCATTGGACCTAAGATAGGGTTTGTAATCCATTTGTTGATTTCAGTTTTACATTTGTATGGATTCTTGTGTTTGAATAATTGCATGTGTTTTTATTATGGTTAATAGGTGTTTATTTGAGCTTATGTATTTTGGGTATTTAGAAAACCCTTAGATCTGATATTTTCATTATTTATTATTACTTGGCATTGTACAGTTATGTTGTCCAATTTTCGTAGAAAAATCCCTCCTATAACTCCTAGAAAACGATAAATAAAATTGTCAATAGTTAGAACTATAGAGAAGGGAAAAATAAATCTCCTTAGGAAAAATTAGTCTTTGAAAAAAAAAATTCCCTATTGAAAATTAATTCTGTCAAAAAAATTGATTCACTGGAAAAATAGAGTGCTTTTAAAAAAATTCACCAGTAAAGACAAAAATGAATAAAAAGACAAAAAAATAAAAGTCTTCTAAATTTTCGTTTTCAAAAATATTCATTTAAACATATTTTTTTTTAGAATATATATATATTGCATGGGGAGGTGGGTGGCGGGGCCCACCACACCCCCACGCGACATGAACAGTCGTGGGGGCTAGACCCACCGTGCGGCTCCCCAAGGGGGACCGCAGGGGGCCCGCATGCCATGTGGCTGTGGTATTCCCCACGGGGAGTTCTCCCAAAAGGGAGAAGGGAGGGGGGGCCCGCGGGGGCTATGAACCCGTGGGGTCCACACCGCTCCCCCGCCCCCCAATGTATGTTCATTTTATTTTATTTATTTTAAATTTCCTTTTTTTAAAATTAAATTTTAACTAATTTAAAATTTAGTTTTTTAAAAATTAGTTTTTAAATATGTTTTTTTAATTTAGTTAATTAGTATTTTTTTTAAAATATGATTTTAAATTTATATATATTTAGTTTTTAATTAATTTGAATTAATGTTAATTAATTTGAATTAATGTTAATTAATTTAGTTTTAATTAAATTAAATTAAGGCTATTTAATTTAGTTTTTAATTAAGTTAAGTTAATGTTATTTAATTTAGTTTTTAGCTAAATTAATATTAATATTATTTAATTTAGATTCTTTTTAGAATTATAAGGTGTTATTTTAGTGATTTTGAGTAAATAGATGTTTAATTATGGAGATAATATTTATCTGAGTTGATATGAACATCTATTGAGGCTATATCTATATTGTTTTTCATTCTATTGTAATTATAACTAGATTGGTAATTATTTTGTAGTTTCATTTATATGCTGATTTTATAAATAAATATATAGGATATGTTAACGTTTACCAATATGAAGTATTTAATTATTTATGGATAGAAATTTTAAAGGATAAATGATTTTGCATAACTAGGATGTTATAAATTTGTTTGTCCTTACGTTAACATTGTGTTTGATTCAATGTATTATGAATATGCATTTATTATGTCATGATGTGTTTTGAGTGCGTGATGAAGTGAATTATATATTCTGTTATGTTATCGTGTTCTCGGGTATCTGTTGGGTTAGATGACCCTTAGGACATAAATCCAGAGGTTTTGGGGTTGTAATTTATGTGTGGTATCTTATGCGAAGTCAGTGCATGTTTATGTGATGATGTCATGGTCCTGATTCTTATACCCAACTAGATTCGTTTAAGTTGCATTTTATGATTTTGTGAGATTACTGTTATTGTTGTGGTTATTTGAGAACCAATGTGCTCCTGTATGAGCATGATGCAATTTGAGATTTATGTATTACCTTCATGATTTGTTGAGCCTAGGTAGGTTAACTAAGTGTATAGTGGGGAAGTGGCTTGCAATGGGGATCCAGGACTCTAAGCAGTTACTAGGTAAACCCATTGGCAAGTTACTTAATAAGTGATAATGTGATACATTAAAGGGGTTTAAAATGAACTAATAAGATGTTTGAGTCTCTACCCATGCCTTGAGTGTTATCACATGATAGGATGGGAGTTGGGATCCTTGTCTTCACGAAAGGATTTTTGAGCCACATAGTGTCACTTGGAGGCCAGAGTCAAGAGGTACTACTAGGGCTACCTTCAAGGTTAGGCTTATGTGATGACACTTCCCTATATACAGCTTAGGTTATCCTATGTGCGTCAGTTACCTCTGGTATTGTTTAGTGTTCCTTATTATGGTTTAGTGAACTTATAGGATCTTCCTATGCATTTGAGTATGATGCCATGTATACCTTGATGTTTGTCTTCTTGTTGTATACCCTATGTGTGTGGGCCCGTTACTATCTCCTCGGCATGGTGGGAGTGGACCTTTGGTTCCACGGGGTCGGGTGGTAGTGATTCTTATTACCATTGAGATTCTGACGGATTCTTCTTCATGCTTGGATGATACTTGTTGTAGTTTCATCTTCTTAATCTTTTGGAGATTGGTTCAGTTATATGAGTTGTGTACTTGTACCATATGTGGATATTGGTTATCATCCTTTGGAGGATGCATTGTATTGTGTTATTATGTATTTTTACATACCCTGCGACTTGTGCAGTGGATATTTATTAGGTTGTATACCCTTTGGTATCAGATGTATATGTAATCTTTTATTATGAGATGTATGTTATTGGATTCAGTTGATGTAACCTTTATGTCAGTTCTTTATATTTGTTATTCGTAGGTTATTATACTTAAGTAATTCTACGTCAAGGAACCCTCGAGAAATGTTATCTATGTATGAGTTGTATATCATGTATGTCATGCACTTCATTGTATTGCTTCCGCATTGTTATGAATATTGTTTGTAAACATTTAAGAATTTTTTTTTCTGTAAACTTAGTGTCATGTTTAGGTTAAGTTCTCCTAGGTTCCCTGGCGGGGCATTACACTTGGTATCAAGGTCCACGTTTCTACATTGGGAGGTCTGGGAAATATGTATGCCCATTAGTTGTCTTTTGATTTTAAAACTTGAATCAAACATAGGCATAAAACCTTGATGTATTTAAAACCATTACTTTGTGATTATTGTTTTCTTTTGATGTTATTGGTTTTGATGTTAGTTCTAAGTTGTGGTTTGGTTCTCTGGTTGATTTAGGAGTCATGCCTGAAACTAGAGATGCTAGGGGTCATGGCAGAGGCCAATATGGTGGTCATGGAAGGGGTAGGGATAACAATCCTTCCATGAGTGTCAGTCAGGATAGTGCTCATCAGCACAGTAGAGATGAGCAGAGGGATGAGCGTCGGGCTGAGTCTGGAGAGCCAGACATTAGGCAGTTGTTGCAAGAGTTATTGAATCATATTCCTATGTTGGGTAGAGTGGAGAGGGAGAGATCTAGGAGCCCTCCAAGGAGGACTATTACAGTGGATACTGAGGTTGTGGTAGTGAACCACATGAGGAATCTCATGAGAGTTCCACCTACTTCCTTTGATGGGAAAGGAGTAGGGTTTGAAGCTGAGACTTGGCTTATTGCATTAGAGAGGATTTTTGCTATGCATCCCTTTAGTAGCAATACTAAATCTAGGTATGCAGTGATGCAACTCTCCAATTTTACAGCGATATGGTGGAAGATAAAGGAGGAGAAGTTAGGTCTCCATATGGACACAGTTACATGGGAACTCTTCCTCGAGAACTTTAGAGAGAGATTCCTCTGTGATCAGTGGAGACAACAGAGGGATGATGAGCTCCATAACTTGAGGCAGTTGACCCTATCAGTGGTTGAGTATAAGCGTCGATTCTTCAAGATCAAACAATATGCTAGATATGGTCAGGATTCAGCCCTTATGATTCAACACTTTGTTAGGGGGCTAAATGAATGCATCATTGGGGAGGTTAGACTCTTTGAGCCTACATCCCTTAGGGAGGCGGTCATCAAAGCTACCCTTGCAGAGGAAAATCTAGCATTGGGCCATGGTGGTCATTCAGGAGGGCATTCTAGAGTACCTACTTTTGTTTTTAGAGGTAATCATTATCAAGCAGCTAGGAATTCGAGAGGTCCTTCTACCATTCCAAACGGTAATCAGTCTCAGAAGCAAGGAGGAAATAATCCTTCTTCTTTTAGTGGTCCTTGGATTAGGAACTTCTGTGACATTCAGCGCAACAAGCGCAATTGGCCAGTTCATCCAGCATAGAGTGTGTATCAGGATGTTAGTAGGGGCAATGTTCAGCAGTCTAGAGCACCTTCAGTTAGAGAAGGTGGTAGCAAGGGAGCTTGCTTTACTTGTGGGCAGTTTGGAAATTTTGCTGTCAATTGTCCTCAGTGTGCACCGCAGTCCTTAGGATAGAGGCCAATAGCTTCTGAGCCTACAATGGGTAATGTTGGTATGTCTCACGGAGCGTATGCAACATTTGATCATCCTCCACCTGTGTATCATGCTCCTGTGAGTGGGGCTACGAGTAGAGGTCCAACATCTAGTTTCCAGATTCCTACAGTGGAGAATGACCCTTAGTGTTCGAATCAGAGACCTAGGAAGGGTCTTATGGGACCCACACTTTGAGTCTTTTAGGACTTGGTTGGATGTTTTGTGATGAGAAAGTGATATCTCTATCTTTGTTTTAGGCTTCCAAGAGTAAGCCTAGTTTTAGGGGAGGAGGATGTAATACCCACCTCTTAGTTTGCTTTTCAACTTTCAGTTGCCGAACTCTTTTAGGCCTTTTTATGTATTTTTGGATTTATTCAGATGGTTTAGATGATATTTATGTATTACAATTCAGTATATTATTGATCCATTGTTAGTATGTTATATCTTCTGTGTATATGTGATTTATAATTATTTAATGATGCTTATGTATATGTTAGGATTTCATTTCAATTATGGTTTTCTGACAATACTGACCCTAGATTAATATGGACATGGATCATTGTATGTTTTGGATTACTGTTTGATGTGCTTGGTATGGTATGGGACATAGTCGTAGTTACTTGCTTCGGTGAGATCCACATGATAACCTAGTCTCAACCATTGTCTGCCATATTATATATGCATGTATGTTCATCTTTGTGATGACAGGTTTGCAGGTACCGGGCTACGTCTTCCCTAAATTGGCAGGAGTGAGCGTGCCTTATCGCAATAATCTCAATGGTAAGAGAGGGGAGATACTATTCAGGTCCAAATCCTATCTTAAACCTAATTGTCCTAAGTAATGGACAAGTATCTGTTTGACTACCTTACCAAATTCATCTAGTTGACAGGAATTCGAGTATCCCTTTCCTTGAGCATGTTTGATTTTGCTTGTGTTCAATTTCAGGTGCTTGAATTGATTATTAGTGTGATTGATTATGTTATTTATTTAATTGAATATTATTGGAATTAATAATTAAATATAGGGTATTTAATTAATTGAAAATTAAATTAAATACCTATGTTTAATTGAAAAGTTAATTAAAAGTGCAATTATTGAATATTAGAGTAAATATGCTTTTACACTTTATTAAATAATCAAATATTAAGTTGCATGGATTATGGTGATTTAAATATTTAATTTATTTATTCTAATATTTTATTAATTACATGTGCATAATTTTGTTGAAAAAGTATTTTCAAACTCAAAGATTTCAACTTGATTTTAAGATTCAAAGTTGAGTTGTGGAATTAAAATATATTTTAATTATTTAATTGTGATTTACTTTCAATTTCAAGTGGAGTCTTTTTAGGGATTGACTGAATGTGTTGTCATGAGGGTTTGCATAATTTGGGGAAGTTGATTCTCTTTAGGAGAATTCTCCTCTCATTCTCTAATAACAAGTTTTGAAGGTTTTGGAGAGTTTTGTGTGTTTTTGGGCAATTGGAGAATTTGGGGAGTTTGTGGTTGCATGTGTATTGAAGCTTTGTGTGAATTCCTGGTTTGCTTGTGCTTCGATTCTTCGTGGTTTCAGATCTGTGGTTGGATTCATTCTTGGAGGATTCGGGTTTCTACAATCTTCAAAGGCATTATTTTCAATTTCTTGCATTGGACCTAAGGTAGGGTTTGTAATCCATTTGTTGATTTCAGTTTTGCATTTGTATGGATTCTTGTGTTTGAATAGTTGCATGTGTTTTTATAATGGTTAATAGATGTTTATTTGAGTTTCTGTGATTTTGGGTATTTAGAAAACCCTTAGATCTGATATTTTCATTATTTATTATTACTTGACATTGTACAATTATGCTGTCCAATTTTCGTAGAAAAATCCCTCCTACAACTCCTAGAAAATGATAAATTAAATTGCATATAGTTAAAACTATAGAAAAGGGAAAAATAAATCTCCTTAGGAAAAATTAGTCTTTGAAAAAAAAAATTCCCTATTGAAAATTAATTCTGTCAAAAAATTGATTCAGTGGAAAAATACAGTGTTTTTAAAAAAATTCACCAGTAAAGACAAAAATGAATAAAAAGACAAAAAAAATAAAAGTCTTTTCTAAATTTCCATTTTCAGAAATATTCATTTAAAATTTTATTTTTTTTAGAAAAAAATAAATAAAAAAAAATAAAAAAAAAATATATATATATATATATATATATATGGGGAGGTGGGCGGCGGGGGCCACCACACCCCCCACGCGGCATGAACAGCTGCGGGGACTGCAGGGGGTCCACAGGCTGTGAGACCCACCGTGCGGCTCCCCAAGGGGGACCGCAGGGGGCCCGCATGCCATGCGGCTGCGGTACTCAAAAGGGAGAAGGGAGGGGGGGCCTACGGGGGAGCCCATGGGGCTATGAACCCGTGGGTCCACACCCTCCCCAATATATGTTTGTTTTATTTTATTTGTTTTTGTACGCCTCTCTTTTTTATTCCCACAGCTTTCCAAAGGCGAGGGTTAGTAGCAAAGGTTTACAAATGAATGCAAATCAAGTATGCAATGACTACTAAACGAATAACAGAAACGTGAGAAATAAAATGTACAAGCAAGAGAAAGGAAGACAAATAAATGCAAACCCCACAATGCCTGAAGCTTCTATTGTTTCTCTCTACTCCTTTCGAAATGTTGTTCTTGATGCTCAGTATTAGCGGGGCAGTGTCTGTGACTTGAGAAGCTTCGAGAATTTGACAATTGAAATGTGTGTGTGGTCGCAAGATGACTTGAATGCTAGAACTAAACTGACAGAGTAATGGTGCACGAGAGCTTGAAATCTTGGACCCTTCAAATGGTTGTGAAGGGTTTATTATATAGGATTTGATGATGATATGAACGGTTGAGATCAATCCCAGAGATGGGGAGATGAACGGTTGAGATCAAAAGGAACAGAAGAGGTCCTCAGTAA
>MU227828.1:875941-900818 GCA_018584345.1 Thuja plicata | reverse complement strand
TTCATTTATTTAATAATTGTTTTCAACATGTGAGATAATTGAATTCTTTTTAATTAAGAATTGCTTTATTTGATGAAATTAAATTAATTTAATTGGAAGAATTTAATTAGTAAGTTTAAATATTTGAATTTAAACTATAAGAAATTGAGTTTAATTAATTAATTAGTGATATTTAATCAATTAAAGCTAATTAATTAAATAAAATTAATTATTTAATTAATTTTGGGAATTGGATTAGATGATTTGGGAAATGAATTTAGAAGAAAATAGATGATTAATTAATGATTAAAAACCATTAATTAATAGATGAAAATTAGTGTTTTTAATGTAAAGTCGCAAGCCTATCCATTTTAGGGTGTTTACAGTTTTAAATTTTTTTTTTCTAAAAAAATTAAATTTTAACTAATTTAAAATTTAGTTTTTTAAAAATTAGTTTTTAAATATGTTTTTTTAAATTTAGTTAATTAGTATTTTTTTAAAAATATGATTTTAAATTTATATATATTTAATTTTTAATTAAATTGAATTAATATTAATTAATTTAGTTTTAATTAAATTAAATTAAGGCTATTTAATTTAGTTTTTAATTAAGTTAAGTTAATGTTATTTAATTTAGTTTTTAGCTAAATTAATATTTATATTATTTAATTTAGATTCTTTTTAGAATTATAAGGTGTTATTTTATTGATTTTGAGTAAATATATGTTTAATTATGGAGATAATATTTATTTGAGTTGATATGAACATCTATTGAGGCTATATCTATATTGTTTTTCATTCTATTGTAATTATAACTAGATTGGTAATTATTTTGTAGGTTCATTAATATGTTGATTTTATAAATAAATCTATAGGATATGTTAACGTTTACCAATATGAAGTATTTAATTATTTATGGATAGGAATTTTAAAGGATAAATTATTTTGCATAACTAGGATGTTATAAATTTGTTTGTCCTTACATTAACATTGTGTTTGATTCAATGTATTCTGAACATGCATTTATTATGCCATGATGTGTTTTGAGTGCGTGATGAAGTGAATTATATATTCTTTTATATTATCGTGTTCTCGGGTATCTGTTGGGTTAGATGACCCTTAGGACATAAATCCAGAGGTTTTGGGATTGTAATTTATGCGTGGTATCTTATGCGAAGTCAGTTCATGTTTATGTGATGATGTCATGGTCCTGATTCTTATACCCAACCCGATTCATTTAAGTTGCATTTTATGATCTTGTGAGATTATTGTTATTGTTGTGGTTATTTGAGAACCAATGTGCTCCTTTATGAGCAAGATGCAATTTGAGAGTTATGTATTACCTTCATGATTTGTTGAGCCTAGGTAGGTTAACTAAGTGTATAGTGGGGAAGTGGCTTGCAATGGGGGATCCAAGACTCTAAGCGGTTACTAGGTAAACCCATTGGCAAGTTACTTAATAAGTGATAATGTGATACATTAAAGGGGTTTAAAATGAACTAATAAGATTTCTGAGTCTCTACCCATGCTTTGAGTGTTGTAGTATGATAGGATGGGAGTTGGGATCCTTGTCTTCACGAAAGGATTACTGAGCCACATAGTGTCACTTGGAGACCAGAGTCAAGAGGTACTACTAGGGTTACCTTCAAGGTTAGGCTTATGTGATGACACTTCCCTATATACAACTTAGGTTATCCTACGTGCATCGATTACCTCTGGTATTGTTTAGTGTTCCTTATTATGGTTTAGTGAATTTATAGGATCTTCCTATGCATTTGAATATGATGTCATGTATACCTTGATGTTTGTCTTCTTGTTGTATACCCCGCGTGTGTGGGCCTGTTATTATTTCCTCGGTATGGTGGGAGTGGACCTTTGGTTCCACGCGGTCGGGTGGTAGTGATTCTTATTACCATTGAGATTCCGATGGATTCTTCTTCATGTTTGGATGATCCTTGTTGCAGTTTCACCTTCTTAATCTTTTGGAGACTGGTTCAGTTATATGAGTTGTGTACTTGTACCGTATGTGGATATTGGTTATCATCCTTTGGAAGATGCATTGTATTATTTTATTATGTATTATTACATATCCCGTGACTTGTATAGTGGATGTTGATTAGGTTGTATGCCCTTTGGTATCAGATGTATATGTAATCTTTTATTATGAGATGTATGTTATTAGATTCAGTTGATGTAACCTTTATGTTAGTTCTTTATATTTGTTATTCGTAGGTTATTATACTTAAGTAATTCTACGTCAAGGAACCCTCGAGAAATATTATCTATGTATGAGTTGTATATCGTGTATGTCATGTACTTCATTGTATTGCTTCCACATTGTTATCAATATTGTTTGTAAACATTTAAGAAAAAAATTGTTCCATAAACTTAGTGTCATGTTTAGGTTAAGTTCTCCTGGGTTCACTGGTGGGGCATTACACCTTGTACCATCATCAATGTTCAAAATGAGGCCTTGCTTGCCCCATTTCCCAAAGATGAGATTAGAAGGTTGTTTTTTCGATAGACACTAGGAAAGCATTAGGTCTTGATGATTTCCAAATTGAATTTTTGATACTTGGGCTCAAATATTCCAATTCAAAAACTTCATTGATACTTGGGCCCAAGGAGGTTCTCGTCTTTATATTTTACAAACTTTCTCAATAAATCTTGTCCCATTCTCAACTTCTTCAAGTTCCTTCTATTTGACGTTGGAAGGCTTCATCTTCCATCCTTTATTGTTTAAACCTCCAACATTTTTTTCCAAGTTACCCCCCCCCCCCACAAATCTCTGTACTCCCCTTGTTGCTATAGTTCATCTACTTTATTTATCAATTTCTTCTTCCAGCTTAGATTCAAAGATAATTTCCTCTTTCTTATTGGTTTAAAATACCTTCCAAATTTGTTGATTCATTCCCACTTTTTTTTTATAAAAAAATTATCTCTTTTCATTTGAATGACATTTCTGATTTTTTTCAATGCATCCCCTATCACCTGAGGACCAATAGAAATAATTTCTTTAGCCTTGTTTACCTCCTTATCATTATGAATGATGTCATCTTGTACCTTCATGTACACATGAGATCATTGTTCATCCCATCCCTTTTTAGGACAAGACACAAAAAATATCCCCCACTTCACCAATCTACACCAGTAGTTATAGGTGTATCCATGCCCTTATCCCCCTTAAAGACCTTTTCCAAAATCCATGGCTTCAAGCATGAGCACACCTAAAGAATCACCATTTCTTATTTTGTTCATAGGATGGTTCCTTGCCAAGTTACCTTTGACTTTAGATCTACTTAATGTATAGAAAGCCCTAGCTCAATGACCAATTTTTTAACATTTAAAGACTTTTATTAGTAAACTTTAGAGTATACACAAATATTCTATTTCAATACTTTATGATGTTCAATATATTACATGCTTATAGGGGCTCAATCTCCTACATTATAGGAATCACTCACTAATAATATGAGTTTTTCTAACAACTCAAATCTCTATAAACACTCATACACCAATACTATGCCAACCTATACAAAAGACATTATAACATTGACAAACAATAACAAATGATATAATAATCTTAACAACTCACATGAGGACTAATTCCCAACACCCCCTTAGTGTGAACATGGGGAGAAAGTAAATCACATGAACTAAAAACAAAATTATATCCCATAATGTGATTCTAAGATCATATTTTAGCAACAACTTCTTGATAAGTAGGAGACAATTTCCTTAACAAGTCAAATTATGATATTGCTACCATGATTCAATGGTGTAGTTTACAAGTTAAACTCATTGACACATGTTTTATGAGTAGTAGTTCACAAGAACCCATCTCCCATGAGAATGAATGGAACACTTAAAACTCATTACATCTAGGTGATGCTTAGAGGGGTGAAGGATCAAGCGTTCCCGATGGGTCACCCATCCTAATATTGCTCCAACTCAAGCGCGGTTAACCATGGAATATCCTCCAAGGTTAGGACCACTTAGCTTTCTACCCCATTTGTAAAACCTTCAACAAGTGTTGTGTCTTATGAACCATTCATTTTAGAGCCCCTTTAGCTCATCGATTGATAAGTAGGAGAAATTTTACACTGCAAATCAAATTGCGAAATTGCTATCAAGAGATATTTTCTCACAAGAGATGGTTCCTTGTGAATCACTACTCATAAAACATGGGTCGACGAGTTTGACTCAAAAACTAAAGAGTTTAATCCTAATAGCAATTTCATAACTTGATTTGTTGTGGAAAATATCTCCTACCTATCAATTGATGAGCTAAAGGGGCTATATAATGAATGGTTCATAAGGCACAACACTTGTCGAAGGTTTTACAAATGGGGTAGCTAGCTAAGTGGGTTTAACCTTGGAGGAAACTCCATGGTTACTTGAGTTGGAGCAATACTAGGATGGGTGACCTCCTGGCAAGACCCAATGCTTCACCCCTGTGAGCATCAACTAGATGCAATGGGTGCTAATTGTTCCATTCAATCTCATGAGAGATGGGCTCTTGTGAACCACTACTCATGAAATATGGGTTAATGAGGTTGACTCGAAAACTACATAGTTGAATCCTAATAGCAATATCACAACAACTTCTTTTTATGATTTATTTAGTAAAGTGAAGGTTGGGAAAATGTATTTTGTTCATTATCAATTTAAATGGGACAAGACCAACTCTTTACAAAGCAAAAAAAAATGGTAGGATCTATTGTCCCATGACTATCTTGATCTCTTACACATTAAAGTATTTTATTATATGATGTAAGAATTTTTATCTTTTATATATATATATAGCTAAACAATTATATTTTCCAAACTATTTAATAATTGCACGACTTATGAAGCCCTAGCAAGATAACGGCACAGTGAGCCGATTGCTAATAACATTTGCAGGTCCTAAAAGAATTAGCCGATGTCGAAAGGCAACTATTTACTCTTACAAGCTAGCGAACGTTGAGTAGAGCTTCAATTCAGCATCCATGGAGGAAAACGGGATGCACAGGAATGAGTCATGCGCTCCTCACTGCATAGGCGATCCTGCGTCACCAGAACATCGGTCAGAAAAAGAAGAAGAAGAGGTTCGAACCGATGGCCCTCCACTAAGTAAAAGTGCGGAGAAGAAACTGAAGAAGCTGCAGAGATACGAGGAAAAGAAAGCTCGGCAGAAGGCTATGGCAAAGCAGATTAAAGAGAAGTCTAAGGAACAGAAGAGACAGAATTGGGCCGACAAGCTGGCAGGGCTCGGAGAGGAGGAGCGGTCAAATCTCATTCAAGCCAAGTTGGATGTCAGAAAGGAGAGGAGAGCCCATATGCTCCAAGACAGGCAACTTACCAAGGAAAAATTAAAAAATGCACAGCAATCTGGACAAAATATAGTCCTCGACCTTGAGTTATGTGAACTCATGAGCCCCGGCGAGATCAGCAGCCTCATGCAACAGGTATGCTATAGCAGGGTTCCACCGCCCTTTTCTTTTTGCACTTTGAAATCCAGAAACTTCATGGTAAAAATGTCATTATCATTGCCTAAACATAATTTTCCTAGCATTGATCACTCTTCCCTAATTTGCATCAACTGAGGGCTCCGTAATTTGTTCTTCATGATTTCCTAAAATGCCCGGAGATTAACGGACTCTAGTTCCTTCAGACATTGCCCCGCCTTACCTTAAGGGTTAAATGCATAGATAGTCTGCTTTATCAAGGGAAGCTTGCCTTGCAGGTTTTTCTCCGGTCTGCCTTAGATTTATGGCTGCGCCTTTGCTTTCGTCCAAGTATGGTGACCGGACTGTAATTCGTTTATTCTTCTCTACACAGTTGATTGTTTGCCCCGCCTTACCTTAAGGGTTAAATGCATAGATAGCCTGCTCTATGAAGGGAAGCTTGCCTTGCAGGTTTTGTTCTCTGGTCTGCCTTAGATTTATGGGCGTGCCTTAGCACTCGACTAATTATGCTGGCCAGACCGTTATTTGTTTACTCTCCTCTATAAAGTTGATTGTGCTTGTACTATTTAAGGTGATGCAAGCAACCTTTAAGCATTTCAATAATGCCCATAAAATTGGTAGTCTACAACGGTTCGTCATTTCTTTGCCATAATTTAAAGTTATCAATGAGCAATGATGCTCATGATGCATTGCGACGGAAAGATGAAAGGGTTGAAATTGCAACCGGGCAGTTTCAACCTCAATTATGGAGTGAGCTCTATGAAGGCTTAGGAGGGGCCAACGTGGTCATGGTCGGTTAGTGGTTGAAGCGCTTTGGATATTTCAAATAAATTCTGATTGGGTGTGTGCATTTCGTCAAAGGACAAAAACCAATTTTTATCAAAAGGGAAGCAAGGAGTAGCATGTAAATTTGATATCAGCTCGTAAAATTGACAAATAGCATGAAAAAGTGAGTTACATTACGTTTTTGCATAGCATTCTAGGAAGAGCTTGCCTAATAAATAAAGTACAAAGCTCAACAATAGAAAATAAAGTGTTGTTGAAGACAATTATTTAATTGTGTATTGTCATTGATGTTACACAAATGTATTAATCTTACACAAATGTCTAAACCTAACCGAGCACAGTCAGTGTATGCTGAGCTCTCTCGGGCATTGAAGAAGACTCTAGTATCAGCCAAGTGATTTGCATATTAACCGAGTTCACTCGGGCAATACAGTAAGTTTAGTTTCAGCCGAGTAACGGTCGGGCAACGAAGGATTATAGTGTTAACTGAGTTATGCTTTTAGTGTCAGCCGACTTACAGCAGTTTACATTTTATGTTTAATTGGTTAATAGCAGCCAACAGATTTGAGTCTTATTGTTTATTTGGAAGGGTATTTAAGCCGACTTGACAAGGCCTATCATATATATACAAGGTCAAGTTTGGATTGAATATGAGGAGAAGAGTTTTGATATGAAGAGTGAAGGTGAAGTAAGAAGGAATTCTGATTAAGGACAAACTATCCAGACCGAGCTGCAAAAGAATATTTGATCAGTGAGGATCCAGTCAAAGCTAGAACAGAGATCTGAATCTGCAAAGTCAGTTGCTTCTTGGATCAGGTCAACTCATTGTTACTCTCTAACAATTGTAACAGTGATCCAAATCTCTTGACAGAGTAGACTTAACAGTCTTTCATAAATCCTCTCACAAGGTGGCATTTCTACATTGAAGTGTTTGAAGACCTCTAACAAGGCCACTCCTAACAGGGTGATTAAATCCTCTAACAGGGTCACACCTAACAGTGTGTTTTGTAACCTTTAACAGGGTTGGCTCCTAATAGGGCTCACTTCAGAAGAGTGAAAAACAGTAACTAGTTGCAATTGGTGGTTTTCCCAAATTGGGTTTCCACGTTAAATCTTGGTGTCATCTGTGTACCTGTTATTTGCTTTATGCTTTATGTTTTTGCATTTGATCACTAAAGGTTAATCACATTTAATATCTTAAGATTGCTTTGTTAACCGAGTAACAACAAAATATCTTTTATCAACCAAGCAGAGTGATAAGTTTGATTAAGACATCTAAGGGACTTAAATTTGTTTTTGTGGTAACTGATTCACCCCTCCCCTCTCAATTACTCAACTCATTTCCAACAAGTGTAGCTTTATAATAGAAACAAAGAGGATTGTTTAAATTATTTAAACGTTGTTTAGAACTGCCACCAGTTGCGAACGAATCACAACGCAATTCCCTGAAGAATGTTGTTGTGTACTTGGAACACATTGTCAGCAACAAGGGAGTCGAGGTTGATCCAACTGAGATTGAAGCCATTCATGATTGGTCCAGTCTGAAGAAGGTGACTCAGCTGAGAAGATGTAATGGGCTATACATTTTCTTGAAAAATATTGTCAATGAAGCCCCAACTGATCATACAAAGAAGGAATAAGTTAAATGGATAGCGGCAACATGGGATAATTCTAAGGAAGTGAAACAACATAACGATTTCTATCCTCACTCCCGAGCTTCTAAGTATATTACAACCATTTATAGTAGGCTGGGATGCATTATTAAGGGACTTATGAGTGATTGTTATTCAAAATAAATGATCAATTGCTTTTGGAAGCAGGAAAAAAATGACAAGAATCTATTTATATTTATTGTAAGGTGTTTGCTACTCATGCATGCTGTAGAAAAATTAAAGCTGAATTTATTGGGGGCAACATTCATCATTCGAACAAGCTACCAAACTTGGAATAATTTTATATTCTTTTGGAAATAATTTAATATTGACGATGTTGACTAAAGAATAAGCAAAGTGGAGAATTTGGTTAGAAGGCTTTGACTTTGAGTCATTGGCTTTGTAATTAGTCTAATAAAGATGTAAATAATGCAATTGCATATTCCTTATTCCCACATTTTGATTTTCTGGATGCCAATAATTGAACTTTGATGGAAAGGGCATATTTTGTCCAAGAATTCAAGTATGAGATGGTTGCTGCTATGAACATGATCTAGAGGAGGAGCATGAGGTAAATGAATAGATATAGTATTCAAGAATTGCACATTCATTGTGCTTGATTTTGGTTTCAAATAGGTCTTAACTAGATTCTATCTTACTTCAGGAATTAATCAATCACAATTATTCACATTGGATCATTTAAGTTATTGAATATAAGCTAATTAATTCATTGTTTTCATTTTTAGTCAAACTAGTTAGATGCAACTTGGGACACTCTCTAAAGCAATCAAATGAGAATAGTAACGAAGAATGTCAATTATACAAGGGTCTACAAAAATTGTAGATGGTATTAAGGTGATCTAGACACCTTAAGGTCAAACACAATTGGAGTAGATTCTAAGGAAAATCTCAAAATAAATAAAAAGAATAGTGAAACAAGGGTAGTTTCTGCAAATGGCTGAATTACCATTTTTAGCAGCAGTTGCAGAAATGACATATGCAAGGAGTGGCTGTTCAGAGCCATTGTCAAGGTTTTGTTATTGATTGACGGTTACACTCACTCTTGTCAGAACAGACAGCAGTCAGGGGCTTTGTTTTTGAGCATACTTTGTTGTAATTGTATTAATACTGTTGATGTTTGTAGCTTCGATCAGATAAAATAGTTGTTAATTTAATGAGAAAAGATCAAACTATATATACATGTATGCATATCAACACACATATATATATAATAATAATGGATATTATTGTTATATATATATATATATATTGATATATACACATATATTTTAATTGAATAATATTTAATCTCTTCCCATAATACTAATATCATAGATCAATTAAATATCATATAATCAAATGTACTATCACAATGATTATCGATCCATGGAAGAATTGATATATATAAGAGACCAATTAATATCGGTTAGCAATACCGATCAATATCGGTTATATCAACAGTTCACAACACTGATCAATATCGGTTATACCAACAGTTAACATTACCGATTTGTATCGGTTAGTTATTGTTTAACATACCGATCAAGTATCGTTTACTATATAATGTGAAAAGCTGCGATCTATGTTATGAATCGGTGGTATGAAGAGACATGTTAATAAAGAGACATGTCTCCTCGTGGAGACATGTCTCTCTATTAACATGCCTCTCTCTCATATATATATATATATATTCATTCATGGATCGAACAAAGACAAGCATATACAGCATTGAATGCAAGTCTTCTCATATTCGATCAGCAAGTAAATTCAGAAGTATTTCTATCAGCATTTGTTTTGTAATACTTCCATATTCTCATTGTGTATTAATACTTGAAATATCAATTGTGAATTCCTAAGTCTTTTATTTGCTGCATACCTGAAAAGAAAAGACATATATTAGTGAATATACAAAAATAAAATTGCATTTATTTTTCATTTGCTATAAATCTAATCACAATAACATGGTATCAGAGCTAGTCTAAGGAAGATCCGATTAGATTGAAGATAGCAAACTGATTAAAACTATAAATTTAGTATAATCACATTCCTCTCTACATAATGGCAAGTGGAGTCAGATTCAAAGTGCGAACTAGATTCATTGAAATGCGGGAAAAGCACAAGATCAATGTCTACAGGAGCGGGTTTTGATCATAGACAAGGCAACGATCTCTATCGCTGGTGTGTTGCCTCTGATGTCACGAGGTTGGGTCTAGTTTCTTGTGTGATGCCTCCTATGTCGTGAGGTTGGGTCAAATTTTGCATTGCTGCATCTGGTAAGAAAGCAGATTGGTACTGAAGATAGATATGGATAATGTGGTCAACTATGATTTACCTCCAAAACCTAAACTTTTGTTCACAGAGTAGGTCATGCTGCTCGTGCTGACCGAACTGGCACAACATGTTCATTTGTTACATCGGAAGACTTGCACAAAGTCCTTTGATCTTGGCAAAATTCAGTGTGGAGACAACAGGGAATGATACTAAAGTTGCTGCTGTTAGATGACTTAGTATATAAGTACACCTTTGTAAACTTCTGATGATCTCCTAGTCCCCTGCTGAAGAGTGTAGTTTCAGATCTGCATTATAGTTCATATGAGTCCTGAGTTCAAAGGGAAGTCATGAAGATAGATATTGGGCAAGGTTGCATATAGAAGTGCTCGGAAAAGATAACTATGCTATCTATTTGATGTCGAACAAATTGGTCTATAGTAATATCTTTATTCTGAGATTGACTGCAAAATGAGTTTGGTCTACCATCAATCAAAGAGGAGTTTGGTCTACTATTGGAAATGAAGGCCTTGTAATGTGACTCTAGAGTCCAAATCGGTGTATAGACAACTATAGCTATAAAATTCTATTGATATTGCTAAGATAACAAAGTAAGGAAGTGCAGCTTGTGCGTGTAAAGCCACGCTCTATAACCTTTACTAGCATTCTCCTTGAAACACATACAAATATGATTCTTGGAGAAGGCACTTGAACTGTTCGACATAGTGCTTCAAATAAATGGTGTTGTGGTAATTCCAGAGATGCTAGAACATGCAAGATGGATAAAGAAAGTGACTACTAAACTTGTGCTCAAAGGCAAAGCCATTCTTGCAGGTCCATACAACCGGATGGTTAGCATTCATTTGGAAGAAGACTCAAATAACTGTTGTATGGGGGTTGTGGAAATTCAGTCTAAGCTCGGGATGGTGTTGTGACACTCCAAACTATCTATCGCGTGGAGGGCGTTGTCCTTTGACTACAAGAGATAAGTATTGACTACAAGAGATAAGTATTTTGTGATTATATCTCTGAATATTGATCATGAATTTTATGTAGTTAATCCATGCAATAACATTGGGATAGTAAATCTTGTATGCTCCTATCATTGATATTTCCCTTCGTATAGTTTAGTTTTATGAGCTATTTGTAATCTCTCTCTGAAATGCTTCGAGGACAGATCAAGAAGCATAAGAGATTGCATTCAAGGGAGAAAGAACTTGATGCTTGCAGTCATGGGACTAAGTTGATGGCTGAAAACGTTTCTTCAAAGAGGAGGAAATAACATTCAGAGGGAGTCTGACAAATCCATCAGAGGCAACCTTGAACGAGAAGGTTATAAGGTTGATGCATGTACTTGGAGCTTTATAAGAAAGCTACATTATCATCAATGTCTGGTGTTGCCAAGCCTGGGGATAAATCCACAGTTTATTACATTCACTGATGTTACTATGGAATCAGACAAGTACATCTGTGTACAAGAAATTGCTCTTGTGAACAATTTTGTGTGCCAGATAATAAGAGTCTCTTGAAATAAAATATCTTCCATGACTAGAGTATGTAAACAGGGTATGCTTCTGTGACAGAGGGAGCAGCTAGAGAATCTGCATCAGTTGATATCCGAGGATCTTGATTCAGAGGGAGTAGACCATGGAGAGATGGTTTCTCTAGTATTCAGACGAGGTACATTATCACTGAAGAACATACGATTGATAGTCTCACCAAGCCTCCTGCGAAAGTAAAGTTTGTGCATTTTGAGACAAGCTTGGAGTTGTGGAGAACGAAGCCCTTGTTGAGAGGGAGTATCAACATTAGTGATGTCTTGATATGTAATTTAATGCATTCTTCTTTGTGAGAGAGAAGTTTGAGGTGAAAGCCCTTGTTCCACCCCCTGGGAGTAGCCATGGTGGATCCACCTCCTGATATGGTTCATGGTGGATGTCATGTGTGTGACTCCATGACTTTATTAGCTTATGGCCCTCTGTGAACATCATTATGAGATGACGATCTCTCAATGATGAACACGTGTACATCTTACCATCATTGTGAGGTGATGATCTCACAATAATGGTGGATATCACGTAAGGTGATATCAATGAAAAATCCATAATGGTGGATATCACGTGAAGTGATATTTATGGAAAGCCATGGTGGTGGATGTCATGTGAGGCGATACCTGTGAAAATATATTATGATGGATATCATGATAGTTGATATCCGTGGACATGTCATGATAGTTATCTCTTAAGTAAATATTAACTAAGTGGTGGATATCATGAAAATTGATATTTATGGATAGCCACAATGAGTTACATTACGGAGATATTTCATGGTGGATATAATGTGACGTAATATCCGTGGATATGCCATGAGCAGATATTTTTTTGGTAGGCATCATGTGACTTGATGCTAGTGCACATACCAGAAAAGATATTGTGAGTATGGTGAATATCATGTGACTTGATATTCATGGACATGCCATTACTCCTAATGACACTATGAGGTGACATCATTTATGGTGGATATCATTAGAGTTGATATCCATGGATATGCCATAATTTCTGATATCACACTGAGGTGATATCCCTCCCACACAATATATTGATCTATTGTGTCTACATGAGGATAGTAATCATCCTCCCTAGCTAAGAGGGAGTGTTAATGTATTGTAGCCTCGATCGGATTATTCCTATCGATGAAATCAAATGCATAAGTTGCCTATTGGCCTTGAGCATTTGATCACTATCCCTTCTTCTGTATTACTGTTATGATTATTGGTTATCATATATATGATTATTAATAAGTTGCCAATCATGTGTGTGTATATATATATATATATATATATATTGTTAATATAGATGATATTATATATATACATGTATACATGATATAAACTGTGATTAATCATATTATTGATATAAATCATACTGCTGATACTATGAGTTATATTAATGTTAATTATGTTGTTAATATCATGTTAGTATTAATTATATTGTTAATACTTATTAGTGCCTTCATCTATATTGAGTATCGATTCACATTATATATATGTATATATTGATATCATTATATGCTATCAAAGATAGCATCTAATGATACCAATATGTATATTGGTTAATGATTAATGAGAATCAATAATATTAATGAGGCTGTGATTTGAGTATCGATTTATATCTATATTAATATTAACAAGCACTGAAAACAAGTATCGGTGATAATTAATGAATACCTATTAAGTTAGTATCGGTTGAGATTACTAAACATCATATTACATATTGATTGGATCGTATGAGACATGTCACTACGTAAACTTAGTATCCATATGGTAGACATCATGGATATTTATGAACTATGGTGAATATCATGTGACTTGATATTCCTGCATGTACCATATGTCATGATATCACGTTGAGGTGATATCTCCTCTCTTTCACAATTAATGGATTTATTTTGATTTGCATCTTGATGGATTTTATCTTCCCTAGCTAAGAGGGAGTGTTGATGTTTGTAGCTTCGATCAGATAAAATAGTTGTTAATATTATGAGAAAAGATCAAACTATATATACATGTATACATATCAACACATATATATATATAATAATAATGGATATTATTATATATATTGATATACACATTTATATTGAATAATACTTAATCTCTTCCCATAATACTAATATCATAGATCGATTAAATATCATATAATCAAATGTACTATCACAATGATTATCGATTCATGGAAGAATCGATATATATAAGAGACCGATTAATATCGGTTAACAATACCGATCAATATCGGTTATATCAACAGTTAACAACACCGATCAATATCAGTTATATCAATAGTTAACATTACCGATTTGTATCGGTTAGGTATTGTTTAACATACCGATCAAGTATCGTTTACTATATAATGTGAAAAGCTGCGATCTATGTTATGAATCGGTGGTATGAAGAGACATGTTAATAAAGAGACATGTCTCCTTGTGGAGACATGTCTCTCTATTAACATGCCTCTCTCTTATATATATATTCATTCATGGATCGAACAAAGACAAGCATATTCAGCATTGAATGCAAGTCTTCTCATATTCGATCAGCAAGTAATTCAGAAGAATTTCTATGAGCATTTGTTTTGTAATACTTCCATATTCTCATTGTGTATTATTACTTGAAATATCAGTTGTGAATTCCAAAGTCTTTTATTTGCTGTATACCTGAAAAGAAAAGACATATATTAGTGAATATACAAAAATAAATTTGCATTCATTTTTCATTTGCTATAAATCTAATCACAATAACAAATACACCCTCAGAGGTCATCGTAAGATGATTTGAGCTGAGTCTAGTTGAGTAAAAGCAGTCAATTCTTTTCAGATGACTGCATGGGGAATACATGGGGATTTGAGTGCAGTAGTGTATATTTGAGCAGGTTGCTTGCAAGTGTTGGGACTATAGTTACCACATTCAGACTCAGCTTTGACTTGGACCCGGCACTCAGACTCAGCAAAAATGCAGTAAATTAAAAATCCATGAAATATAGAGAGTTTTTAAGGATTTTTAAGCTCCTCTGGGCATACCTTAATTAATCAACTTTAAAAACATAATAAACTTACCAATTAGAAGCTACTTTGATCACACAAATTTACATGAATCAAATGAGCACAAAAATGGATTTGAGTTAAGGGAAGCGGCATTTTCAAAAATGAATATTTTCAAAGTGTACAAAATTCATGGATCATGACGTCGATGGCGTCAAAAACAAAAATCACATGGAGTAGAGAGGAGCCTATATCACTTGGCCTATCATCACTAGCTCTATATGGGGTCTTGCACTCATATCTTATACAAGTTTGCTATGCTGTTACAACCATAGTAATACTACTTGAGATCTGGACTGATTTGACAAACTGAAAGTATAAATCTAATTCAGTTACTTGGGGATTTAATTGGGAAAAACTTGAGAGAATAAAAAGGTTGTTTTTTCCATTGGGCATGGCTTAAAATAATTGTTGATTTGTTTTTCAAAAGTATAGCAAGGGTCTAGGGGCAGTACCCCTAATGGGGTTTGGGGGTAGTGTTCCTTGTTGTGACACAAGGTGGGATTGATAGTCTGCTACCAAATCCAAACTAAGTCTTTTGAGACAACATTGCCCTCATGGTGCATGCCTTTTTTCATAAGTTTATTGCTTACAACGAAGCTCTAAGTGTAAAGAGTCCAAAACCTTCAAAAAATGTGAGTGTCGAAGCCATAGAGCAATAATTTGGCCCCAACAATGTTTGCTATTTTTTGCTTCAATGGGTTGTATTTTAGCTTCAAATGCTCTTGTTGTCTCTTTGTTTGTGCTTGCAAATGAAATAAATAGCATTTAGAAGTGATTTAGGTCCCTTTTAAGGTTTTTTATTTTTATTTTTTAATTTTTAAGTATGATCTTTGTTTTGCTGTCTTGAATTCACTTTTTGCTTCTGTTTTGATGGCCGAGTTTGAGGCTTAGGACACAGCAAGCCTTATGAGTCTAACCTGACTTTCGAGGGCCTGGGTTCAAGTCCTCGAGAATTATTTTATGCTACTTGTCTTGGGACTTGCGGAGTTTGAGGACTTTCCATGAAGTCTTGTAACTATGGTTAGTTTACGATAGATTCTTAAATTGGTGTCTTAAAGGGCCTCAAGAAGGAATTATTGGGTGTCTTTAAAAGCCTCAAGAAGGCAATAAGCTAATAAGTGTGATACAATTAGTGTTTATAGAAGGTTAATTGAATGATAGTTTTTAAGTTCCTTCCCATGTTGGATTCTCTAGGACAATCTCTTGTGCTTGCCCTCAATTTCTTGTGATGTTTCAGTTCAGTTTTTGTTCATGGAGAGTTGAAAATTGCATACTTCACACTTTTCCCTCCATGTGTTGCACTCATTTTAGTGTGTCACCTCTAGACACAATTATTCATCATTTTGACTATTTCTAGGTGTAAAAATTCTCATGGTTGTGCCAAGTCTTGCAAATAGGACTTATATTCCTGAACATCCCCCATTTTGTTCGGGCTGATTTTGAGGCTATCCCAGCTTGTTGGAAGTTTAATTTTTTTATCAAGCAATAAATCCCTACTTTTTGGCAAGCAAATCTAGAAAGTTTTAGAGCCTCATAGTTAAAGGACATTATTGCTGAGGAAGGTCACAAGTGCATCCCTTGGTCACAAGTTTGTCCTGAAGGTCATGAAGATTCTCTCTGTTTGATGTTGTTTCCAGAACCTTGCAGATCTCCAGAACACATCTGAGTTGCTTGTGTCCCTTTTCAACCTTCTTTATGACTAGATTACCAACAAATGCCAAAAGCAGACATGCATCTCTATCCTTATCTTCTTTTCTAGTTCATTTTGATTCCCATCTCAAATTCTTATTGTACTTAGCATTAGATTTGAAGATATTGCTTTACTTTTATATTGAAATGAATTTGAATTATTAAGTAAACACATTGTAGATGAAAGTTAACCATCTTTAGATTAGAGTAGTGGTTTATTTTTATTACAGTTTTTAGTATCTTTAATCTATTTCAGCACGTAAAATCTCATTTGTAGTTCAAATTTTGGTTGTTTTCAAGGCAAACAGAGATAACACATTGTCATGCCCAAAATTTAAACCTCGGGCAAAAGCATAGTTAACATTTTTTTTTAAAGATCAACCCTATGAATCTCATCAAGCTTATCATGATGAACTTACGCATGCACCTAATAACACATGTGCAATGCCATGACAACCGCATCGACTAAATGTAGTGGAGAAAGGGTTCGTGACGAAAAGTTGTGGAGACCATTCCACACATTATGATGGAGGTTACTGTAGTTAGGATGAAGGAGGAGAATCTCCATGAGGGTCATCTCACTTAGGGTAACTATGTGATATTAAAAGTTCCCGTCTCTTTGACTGGACCATGCTACCAGATCGCATTATGGCTTTTCTAACCTAGGTATATTCAATGAGATAAACATGTAACTGAAACATCCCTTTGCATCAAATTGCAATAAATTGTGATACTTTCTGATACTCCAGGTTTGTTCCTGTTACCTATTTTTCACATGTGTGAAAAATTAGTGTCTTTATATCGGATCTTAGGTTTGAACTTTGAGTAGAAATACAGAATTTTTTTTTAGGTAATTGTCAAAAATTTGGGGATAAAATGGTTTTCAAGGAAATTAAAATAAAAGCAATCTTTATTGCTTTATTTAAAAGCTCCAAAATTTTAAACAAAAGCATGCTTTCTCCATGGTAATACAGTGCATTTGGAGGGAAAAAGAGTAAAAAGCATGGTCAAACTTCTTTTGTTAACCTAACCTCAAGAAGCTAAGTTCGGGTTAAGGTGAGTTAAGCATTGATGCCCTAACCATGCCGTGAATGGAAGAAGTTGCAGATTTTCATGGATGGAATATCAGTTTGTGCAAATGAATAGCATGAGAAAGGGCAGATTTCTCAAAGTAAACAGAAGATTTATGGGGAACATAGCAATCTCATGCATGAAAAAGCTAAATTTGGGAGATAAACAACAAGATCTTGTGGGAATAAACAGCAGATTACAAAGTAAAAGCAGCATTTCATTCTGAAAACGCCAAAATTTTGTGGAAGTAACAGCAGCAAGGAAGAACAATAGTTCAAGTGCCAAATAATAGTGAGTTTGCAATGAAAGGAAGAAGATTTTATGCAAAAAGCAGCAGTTTGCTTTGAAAAGAAACAAAAGATCAATCAAATAAACAATAGTTCCTTCAAAGAGAGGCGGGTTTCATGTTTATGAACATCAAGATCTATTAGAAATTTAGAATTTCAARGTGAAAAGAATGCCTAAATCTCTGAAGAACAGCATCAGATTTTAAGAGAATAGAGCAAAGAATAGCGTGTTGAAGAAGGGAAGAACAACAGTTCTATGCATAGGATTTTGTATCATGAGACAACATTCATTATTTTCTGAGAATAGCAGAGATATCTTGGTATAGTTAGGCAAGAGAACAGCGAGACATATCAAGTAAATTGCAGATATACATCAAGAAACAGTGAGTTACATCACAAGAGAAGCTAAGTCATGGAAACAAGGTAAGGTTCTTTAATCAAACAATGCTCACAGACATTTTCTTCTTCTTTTCCTTCATAGCATTATGTATTTTTGAAGGATATCTTAGAAAGAGCAGTTTTAAAGGTCAAAGGTATTGAGCTTTTTACATAAAGAGTATGGGATTTAAAAATGCTGGAAATAGGGCATGAAAAACACAGAGTATCACAATGTTGATCGTCATTTTAGGACATAAGTAATCATGTTAAATATTCAATTTAACATTGTATTCTTCTCTAGACTCAATTGACCCTAGTTAACTTAAAGTTGCTAATCTAGTTAACGACATAGGTCGATGTTAGGATCGTGAACCCTTTTAAACGGCTAGTGGAATTTTCTTAGTCAAACCTAGTCAACCGTGACCTACTCAAACCTGTTCAGTATACTAGACTTGCAACTGTATACGTAACCCATAGCTAACTTAGACACAAGTGAACGTACAACTGTAGTTAGCATTAGTCCTTTAGCAAATTTTTCGAAGTTGCGTTTCGCCCAACTTTTGGGCATGACAAAAGAAACAAAAGATCAATCGAGAACAGCATCGGATTTCAAGAGAATAGAGCAAAGAACAGCGTGTTGAAGAAGGGAAGAACAACAGTTCTATGCATAGGATTTTGTATCACAAGACAACATTCATTATTTTCTGAGAATAGCAGAGATGTCTTGGTATAGTTAGGCAAGAGAACAGCGAGACATATCAAGTATATTGCAGATATACATCAAGAAACAGTGAGTTACATCACAAGAGAAGCTAAGTCATGGAAACAAGGTAAGGTTCTTTAATCAAACAATGATCACAGACATTTTCTTCTTCTTTTCCTTCATAGCATTATGTATTTTTGAAGGATATCTTAGAAAGAGCAGTTTTAAAGGTCAAAGGTAATGAGCTTTTTACATAAAGAGTATGGGTTTTAAAAATGCTGGAAATAGGGCATGAAAAACACAGAGTATCACAATGTTGATCATCATTTTAGGATTGAAGCGTTGTGCAGCTGCTAAAGCTCTCTTCAAATCACATGAAGGAAAGGAGTTTGCTAGGGTTTGGTGTCCCTACAAAATGGAGAAAGTCTTTAAGAGCTATTGAAGAGTTTGATTACAATCATTATAAAGAGAAACAGTGCTCTATAAACACAGATCAATGTTTTAATAAGTGATTTATTGGCTGAAGATCACAAAGGAGGTCAAAGTAATGATGTCTCAGTATCATGATGCAAAAGGCAGCGATGCAAGTTGAAAAGATTAAAATCTGTGATCAAAATGACAAAAACAGAGATACCTCTGGGAATGAAATACAGTGAGTGCCATTGTGTATGAAAAGACCATGAAATGCAAAAAGGATGATGCCATGATTGAAAAGGTAGGAAGATCACTGTCGCAGAGCAGATATGAAAAATAACACACTGAAAATATTATAACAGTCCTATAACAGTTATATATTGCAATGAAAGAGCAGTACATTGAGATGTTAAAAGTCAGACAATGTAGAGGATAACAATGATGTTGTAGCATTCATTTTCCATGAAAAAATAGTCCAACAAAGATGCAAGGAGTTGGAGAAAGAAGGCAATGGATTCAAATAGGAGATAATGATTGTTATAGCTATATTATTTACAGAAAGATTCATCCATTAACAGTGATATATACTTGACAAGTGAGCGACAAAGTGCCAAAGAAAATCATGGGCATCATCATTGAGCAGACAATGAATGTTTAGAGGAATCAATGTGTCATGGACAGCATTATTATCAACAGTAATGATCACTATAATAATGCCAAGGGTGACTGTCATAAAAAGAAAACAGAGTTTGGACTAAACATAGTGGTATCCAAAGATTGAGATAGTGCTATGAAATGCTTTATATCAGTAATGTTCACAAACATATGAATAACAATGGGGTAAGAAGGAGCATATACAGTGCTATTGGGCTCAAATACAGTAGGAACAAATGTATTGAAAACAATGTCATTCACAGTCATAGACAAGACTGTCCACAAATGCCTAAAACAGGGGTATAACAGGGATACAAGGCCACAAAGCTAACAGTAAGCATGAACACCTCAGGAGCATAGGGAACATAAATTCAATAAGGAAGGATCATTGCTTTATAAAGATCACTGTTATGACTATCAAAGAGTTAAAAAATAATAAAGATCAGATATTTCATCAGATGAATGGATCCATAGCACTTGTATATGGCAAGGATTGCACAGTACAAGGATTAAAGATCAGACACAGTGCTATGCAATGATCAATAGGCAGTTGTGAAATACTAAGGAACAGAGGTATGAGCAGGCACAAATGTGCATAACAGGCCGTGGTGTTATATATTGAAATGGCAAAGGGCTTATAAGGCAGTCATTAGTATCTCATAGCGGCCAAAGCAGTAGATCAAATATACAACGATCAAATCAATGATTTAAGCTTCCATTAAGGATTATGTCTGTCAAAGAAAGGAGATCAATAATCCATGCCAAATGTCATGAAGAATACAATGGTTATTACAGACTACAGAGTGAAATATAATGTGTTGGTCACTGTTATAAGGGACAGTAAACTTTACTATTAACCAGTAAGGGGAAGTAACAGTGATGAATAATATGCCTCAATGACAATGAAATACAGTGCAAGTCACAATTAGTTCAGTGAGAAGTTGCAAACACTGGTAGGATTAAAATTCAAATGGTAATACAGTGATAAAATATTGTGCCATATCCGTGTATGCAATATCCTGTCATGACAGTGGAAGCAATGATCCAGAGGAACTGCCAAGAAAAGATCATTGTCAAAGTAAAGCAATGATGGTATACAGTGCCCTAATCCATGCCATGTAAGGGCAGTCACATCATAAGGAACATGGTAATGTACACTAACATATATATATATATATATATATATATATACAGAGTGCTGAGGACACAGTGTTCATGTAAACACTAAAGCATAGAACACATAACCTGAGACAATGTCACAAAGCAGTGACAAAGGTTTCAGAACATGTAACTATGTCATTTTTATTAAGGAAGCAAACCCTCAAAAGATCCTGTGTCAATGTCAACAATATACAAAAGATACAGTATTCTCAGAGTATTGTATTAGTATTTCTGAGAAAACAAGGCACAAAGCAATGGAATCACGTCTTGCATAGATGTAAAACCAGCATCGAAGCATGGAGCATAATAAAGCACAGAAGAAATATAAACCATTTTCATTGCTTTGGCATAAACAAAGAGCTCGAGCATGGGGTAAAAATACAAAAAAAAAGCATCTCTATTTTTCTCTGTGCTCACAGGAAGCAAGGCAATGAAAAACTTACCAGATACACCTGTACAAATGTACTGGACCTGAAAGAACCTTCATAAAATCCTCAGAAAACCTTCAAAAACCCTCACGGCGGCAGAAGAGGCATAAAAAATGAAATAAAAAAATGATAGAGCTGCGTATGTATTAGGGTTTGTTTTACCCTAGAAGATGACCGACCAAAGAGGCTTTTGCCTTTGTTTTTTCAAAAAACTTTCCTTCAACTAATACCTACGATGGTATTAGCTATATTTTGTTTTTATTTTGCATTCAAAACCAAAATGTAAGTTATTTATTAAGTGATGTTTCATAAACCACTTAATAAATATCATTCTGATTGTGCAAAAATAATTACCTTTTCTTTTAATTATGAGTCAAATGAGGGTAACTGGAGGTTTATAAAGTGATTGGCAAACATTGTGGAGGAGAAATAGGAGATTTGGGTGAGTTTATAGCAGTTAGACATCAGTTTAAGGACCCCTATGGGTTATGCAAGGTTCAAGGAGGCTTTTTAAGCAGTTAACTGTATCTTTCCAGCAGTCTGGGACCCTAATTTTGAGGATTTTCAATTTTGTTCGACCCAAGAAGATGTAGCTCCAGTTCATGCACAATTTAAGGGAGCTACATTCAGTCACAATCCTGTCTCTTCTTCAGTTCACTTTGGAGTTTGTGAAAGACCTTTTCTATAATGCTTTCTTAGACAGTTCTTTTCTTCTCTGATTTTTTGTACACTGCAAAAAAGAAGCAGCAGCATTGTAGCTCCTGGAAGTATTTTTTTGCCTTGAAATGCAAGAAACTCTTGGTTTTCAATAGAATAAGCTCGTTTCCTCCTCAAATATTTTGTGAGTTCCAACATTGTTTGTAAGGGACTGCCCTATTTTGCCAAACTGAATTTTTGAAAACTTCTGATTTCTATGTTTGCTCGAATATGTAAATGCATTGAAAGGACTAAATAGCATAGACAAATCACCAATGGATAGAACACCGTGTAAAGACAATATTGTTTTCAATTGCATACATATACTTTATTTCATTGCTAATAATCTGAAATTACAGCAGCATTAGATATCTCAGATTTATGACAGCAATTAATATTTGTCTATAATGACAATGTCACAGTAAATGTCTACATACCAAGTTGCAGTACATACATGAGATTGCCCTTCTATACACACCAACACCAATGCATGTCCTCCCAAAACCCAGACACTGCTGTCCTAAGATAATCAATTAACTGCCATAACTTGTTTTAGATCTGATGCAACTCTGATAAACTCGTACAGCACCCAATGTTTGCTTCCAGGCAAGTACAGCCCCCTGCTATCCTTCTCAGACCTGTTCGGCACTATTTCAATAGATCTGTAGATTAGTAAAGCACTGTTTGAAAGGCCCAGACTTGTACAGCCTTAGAAATCTCCTCCTCTATTGCTGCGGTTCACTGTATCTGACTTGGACGACATGTATGGGTTTCTCCAAATGATGTGAAATGTTCCCAGCAAAGTCATTCACAGCAAAGTAAATAATAACACATTTCTAACTTCTCTTTTCAAACTCGCCTAGCAACCAAGTATTGGCATTTGAAAGCAATTTCTATCTCAAATAGAGTTACCTCGTAAGAAGTCCTTATCAATCCTCCTGACCATGTCTTTCAACATCGAAGAGAATGTCATTCACGAGGGTTTTTGTCCTCACAAATCCCTTTGAAGAAGGAATCTCCAATATTCCATCAATTTCATATATTTTCCAGCCTGCTGAAAGAGAGCCCTTGAATCTCTTTTATAACGCTCTCATAAGAGCTCATTCACTCACCTTGCCCATGTGGGATAAACAAAATCACTTTTTGCCTTTTCCAAATTTTTTGGGATTTTGTTTTCCCTTATTTTCTCGCGATTCCTATTTATCCGTGAGTGCTGTCCCCACTATTGTATCGCGATTCCTTTTTTTCCGCGATGTTTTTTCTTTAATTTTAACTCCCCAAACATTTTATATCTCCAATGTGTTATTAAATGAAAGGGAACTCTTTCCATTAAATATTTCCCACAATAGACTTAACATTAATAAAGTTAAATATTTATATTTAACTTTATGAACAAACTTAACTAATGCACAATAAATCATATCAATGATAAATAAATCCTCTGTCAATATTAAACATTTATCATTTAAATGTCATCATCACTGAAGGTCCCGACCATGCCAAAATGACTTACTATAATAGTAAGTATGCCCAAAACTGCATTCAGACACCTCGGACTGACCTGTAACTGAAACTGCCTAGACCAAATGGCCTCAAAGTCCCTTAAATGTCTTGGTTAGCCTACAAGACCATGAAGATATAGGCTAACGACAAACTCATACAACTTGTGCTAGAAAGGGGACATTACAGTCCGCCCTTCCCAAAGATTGCTTGTCCTCAAGCAATGCCAATGCAATCTAGAATCAAGTGAGTGATCTATACTGAAACCAAGAATGATCCTAGGATCCCAAGTCAACCTAGGGAAATTGCAACACCATCTATTGTAGACACTGTCCTGCAAGGTGCCCCAAACCAAAGACATCCTCCCAATCTCTAGCAAGAAGAGCAATCAAGCTCTGCATAACTCAGTCATCTCCTTAGGAAATTGCTCCTTAAAAGGACCAAAATGAAAACCCATAGGAGTGAATTCCGGAATGTCAACATAGGCTATCACATTCCTATCAACTGCTGAGCGGCTAATCAAAGTGATCTCAAGGTTCCAAATCAAACTCACAACATAAACACCACGTTGACACTGCGCTACTCTGATCATAACTAATAAACCATCATACTCAAGCTGTACTCTCTTGTAATGTCCCTTTTTCAGGGCACATTATTTCGTGCCTTATAGTTAGCCTTTCATCATGGTCCGGTGGGCTAACCAAGGTTTGGCAGAGGATCAGAGGGGTGTTTGGCCTAGGTGTTTTCAGTTTCAGGCCAATCGTATCAGTTTCCACAGGGTTTCCAGGGTGCTTACTATTTATAGTAAGTAGGAAAAACTCAGTGTTCCTGGCATTTCAGTAGTGGACTCGGAGCGTCTCGCTGAGAGCTTTTCGGCAAGCTATCACATGTCTCCATCCGAGTTTGTTTGGTCCTCTGTGTTAATGCCAGAAGATTCCTCACTTTATTTTATTATGTCACTTTATAACTAACGGTTATATATTTTTAAAAGTGACTTTAAGTGAGAATATGAAAAGACAGAGAGGGGAAACTGAAGAGTCACATCCATTGCTTTAAAAGAAGGATTGAAGGCTCATTGGAGATATGCTTAGTTTTTGATATTATATTTTATCTCTTGGAGATATCAGGAAGCTTTAGCTTTCAAATTCAGCCTTCAGGACGG
>MU227828.1:865532-875887 GCA_018584345.1 Thuja plicata | reverse complement strand
CCAGTTCGTCTCCGGTGCGGATTCACTGCAGAGTTCGCCATTGCATTCACAGGTTCTTTATCATTCAGTCTTACTATTATTTCTGTATTGCAGATTGGTATGTTTGTAATGCATGGTTATTGTATTGCTGTTGTATAATACGATACCATCTCTTCGAGAAATTGTTGGAATATATTTGCGGGTTGTTTGAATGTATTGTTGGTTCTCTTTGTTGAATCAATTTTACATTGCATGCAATTATATGTTTTAAACTTCTCAGTTATATTTGAGAGATTTTTGGAAAATGGCTGGTTAGGGTCTTTACATCTCTTCTCCTGTAACCCCATAAAGAGAATATCATGAAAACCAAAATTGGAATCCCTGAGAGAGCTGAAATCATTCCCATGAAATATAACCTGCCAAGGAAGCTCAAAATGTTAAGTTTTGAACCAGAATAGTATAAACAACAAAGATCAGATAAACCAAAAACACAAGAACACTAGAGATACCTTGGGAAAACCCAACCACACCCAAAAATCGATCTTTTATTGAATCCTCAAAACTGAATATAGTACTCTCAACAGTAGTATGCCCTTTTTACAATATAAGCAAAATTGCTTGGCATCTACAGTACACCCAACAGACTTATGTATCTCACAAATGTTGATTACAACAATGAGTTACACACTAAAATGATCACACACAGTACAATTATGAATAATGTTTGCAGAAGTTACATAAACTTTTTCTCAGCGATGATCAACTAGCTTTCAACTTGAATTATCCCATAATCATCTTTCTCACTAGGCGAACTTCACCAAATGTCCATATCGAAGAATACCTAAGAACAAAGGCTCAAAGCATGAAGAAGAAGCGACGACAATTACTCAAATTACCGTTTTGTATTCCCCCAATCTTGAGAGGCCATGCGGTCTCTAATACCATTGAACCTTCGACAAAACAGAATGATTAATGAATACTGACGAGAGTTAAAATTGAACATAACTTTATCGTTCACAACGGGCACACGAGAACCGGCTGACCATATTCACTGACGACATTTGCACTTCAATTCTTTAATTAAGGATGGTGACGGTTATGAAGGATAGCCGTTTATGAAGGATAGCCGTTTCACCTTCAAAATATTTAAAGCCTTAAATATAATGACCATGAGACGAATACAAAGGCATATGTGTTGGCAGTGATGAGACAACTAGCTCCATACACATATACACGAAGATAGGCTATTATAGTAGAATCAAAGAGATCGAACTATAACTTGTCATCAACTTATGCGCATAAAAGAAGAACTGCAGAATCATGGCACTTAAATGACGACAAACATCCTTCAAATGCTTCTGTGACTTCCCACATGAGGAACCGATCAGCAAGGTAAAGCTCTTTGCAGTCTAAGTCATCAGTGACTCTAAGGAAATAGACATCGTTGAGAATAGACATTGTAGAGTAAGTATCACAATCTGAATGAGATGGAGACATCGCAGGTATAAAAGATTTCTCCTACGACTACTAACATTAACGCAAAAAGGATCACATCAGCAAACCCACTGCCAATCACGATCCCGGGCAACAAAAAAAAACCTTGTCACCCGCCATAAAAAATAAACCCAAGCATCATTCCTCATGTCATCCCGAAAATGAAGATCAATCATTGTCACAACTCTGCAAACTACCAACCAAAGAATGCCTCTATTATCGCCAACCAAAATCATGTCACAAACACTTAATCTCCAAGTGTCAAGGGAAAAAACTTGAGTACACCAATATACCAAACTCACTACACTCGGCCAATCATCAGCTCGAAGCATGTGTACTAACATTATGAAGTGACTGCAGTGACCCAAACTCTCCCAAGTGGAAGTGGTGAATAACTGACCTATACCTAGATGATCTCCCACAATTGGCTGTACTAAAATCTGCAAATGTTCAAAATCAAACTGCCTTGAGATTGAGTTTAACATAAACAATGTGAAAAAGCTAGGACAACAGTAAACAATTTGAAATCTCACTGGATACATAGAACTCATGAATATGGGAGTAACGGAAAACCCATCTCCTATGATCAAATCTCTTCTACCATCAATCCTCAACAAAGAATTGCTCATTTGCTGGACTAAATAAACCGTCCAACTCATCCACAAATTGAAATTTGAACTCATATACAATCTGATCAAAGAGTGGACAGCGGTGCTAACATTCATTATTACAACTTTTCATAAAGAAGTTCGCTGTCCTGGACCAACACCAAAGGTAAAATGTTGAAGCTTACAACACAAACCTTCATAGGGTGAGCTCCATGAGTTTGGAAGATCTGAAAAAATAATTATTTTTGTACATGACTGAAATCAGGGGAGTACAATCTGATTCAAGTACTCTACAAAGAGGACAACAACAATATCAATGAATTCTCCAAGTATAAGCATGAAAGTTGAGCATTGCAATACTCAAAATTAACTTGGGAGTGGCTAGAAAACACCTCCAAGCAATCTTCAACTGAAAATCTTTACTTCCTTGACAAAAGAAATCGTACCAACTCCCTTGAATGAGAGCAAACCACAAAGTGAAGTTACTGATGTGCAAGCAAAAACTTGCTATATTACCGGATCCCTTTGATATGCCTTGGATCCTGATTCTGCTCGGATTCTGCCCGGATTCCGGACTGGAATCCAGAGGAATCCATGAGAATCTGAGCATGTGGGTGTCCAAAAACGGGCTACACACCAATTTTTTATTCTTTTTTAAAACTAAAAAGCCTCTAAATTCTAATTCGACCAATAAAGCATACATTTGGTCATTCATTCATCTCTCAAGCGTTTCTCATCATTTTTGCTTTGTTCATCATGTAATGACATTTTGAGACTTTTGCAAAGTATGAATATGATATAATCATATATTGGCAATTATGGATTTATCATTTTATGAGAATCACGCTTCTAACTTATTATTATCATTATATGTTTGAAGTTTGAAGTTTTGAACTAATGAAAGGAAAGGAAAGGAAAGGAAAAGAAAGGAAAGGTCCTTTTATAGTCCATGATACCAGCCATATGAGTATTGACATGTTACATGTATGGAATCTATGAATACACACACACACACACACATATATATTTCGAAAATGTCTATATATATACCCGCGGTATCAGGGTCCGGCCCAATTTTTTCTTTTGCTGAATTTCTGAATCCGAACTTGGATCTAAAGCCAAACCAGAATCAGGATCGACTACTTAGGCAAAAAGCAAGCTCAAAACTGAAATATTGATCCATTCTTTGCCAAGTAACACTCCCAAGATTGACCATTCATTCAATGCTCCAATCCTTACATAGAATCTCTCTCCAATCCATTTGTAGATGAACCAATGGAATAACAAGATGGCTGGTAAGGAAATGAACAACACTATCAATTCTGAAATTTAGGTTATCCCTCCTCCAAAACTCACTCCAACCATCCCCAATAAGCTCCATCATTTCTTGTTGAGAATTGCGAGCATCTATACCCAACCATGAATGGCTTCCAACGTTCCTAGAAAGGTGCACAACACAGCTCCAAGTGCCATCCAAAACAGAATACATATTATGGAATTTTGTTTTCTTTGTTAATCCCTTATAGCCTATCCATGAAAGCATCTGCAATTGAAGTGTGAGGAGCAATAGTTGTCTTCAAAACCAATCCAAAGAAATATTAGTATGATTTATCACATCATTCAATTCAAAAGATGGATTGTCAAGTATGTAGATGTCATACTTATCTCCTTTCTCCAAAGCTGCATAAGAAACAATTTGGAAGCTGCCTTTACTTATTGTTGCTCTGAAATTTTCAGCAAGCTCAAGAACAAGTTCTGGAAATCTTTTAAAATATGAAATGTAGATGTCTCCAAGACTTAATATATCCCATGAAAAAACTGCATCTCCAACTACATATGCAAGGCATGCATTACCACTCATCAACTCAAACAAAGTATGAAATGTCCCACTTGTTGGCCAATCCCAAAACTCAAGACCAAACCTCATGTCAGATTGAAGCAACTCAAAATGAATGCCAACAAGGAAATAACTCTCAACTGAAATCATTAATTTGCATACCCAAGTTATCCTCCAATTCCTCATATAGTAAGGAATAATGATGCCTCCTAGTGTCATATCACTCCAAAGGCAATCTTCATCTCTCTTCTTATTTGCACATTTCATATCCCGGGGTCTGCCAAGAGGGTACCCAATCATCTCATAAAGCCAACTCAAATCATTAGCAGGCTGAAAATCATGCTCCAACTTAGGTTCTGAATCATGCTCTTGGATCCCATACCTTATTATTTTCACCAAATGCAGCACTACAACCAAGAGTTGTTCCATCATCCAACTCAAAAAGTGGATTGTCATATGTCTTCTCTACACTCGCCTCAAACAATAGGTTATCATTGAACACCGCAAATTGATTCTTCCAATCATGTTTATGCAAATCAAGAGAATTGCTGCTATGATGAATATCAAAATCAGAACTGTTATACCTTTCATCAATGACTCCAAGGCTGTCCCAAGTCTCTTGTGCATCCTCATTATCATTTTCAGCAATATATTGTGGATCCAAATCATCCAAGTTCCTAAACTTCTGCTCAAATTCATCCCCGTGCAAAGATAAATCAGATTTTGTTTCAAGATCTTCATCACAATCATCAATATTATCCTCCATACTTAAACTATGGTCATCATCACAATCAAAATGAAATTCATCTTGTGTAGGATCTCCATCATACTTAGGTGCCAACACACCCGGATCCCATGTGTCAAAAGGTTGATTGCTTTGTTTAGAAATAAGGTGATTGTTGTCCTCCTCATGACTGGTTACATCTGTGAGAAAGTCACTTCCAGACTCACTAGTATTGATATCTTCATAAACACTCCTCTCCAAAGGTTGTGTATGATCATCCAACCTATATCTATTTGAGCCGTCATCATTGGAATTATCTGAACTCAATCTCAAGGCTGCTGTTTTGTCTTTCCCTTCATGCACAAACTTATCAACAATAGTTGCATGTATGGCCAAAGGGTCTTTTTGAAACTCTATAAAATGGTCTTTATGTATCAAGAATGGCCAAAGGGTCTTTTTGAAACTCTATAAAATGCTCTTTATGTATCAAGGCACTATCTCCATTCAAATGGTCTGCTATGAACCTTTTTTCATTTGTTTGTTTTTCATTGTTTCTTGCACTAGAAGAATTTTTTTCATTTACTTCTACTTTATTTTTAAAGATGGATCTTAACCACCCAGAATGCTCACACAAGTACTTTAAATTTTCCCAAAACTCTCTATAATTTTGACAACTCTCATTTTGTTTTTTGATAACTTTGCTTCAATTCTATCAACCCCATCTGTCAAGCCATCATCTGAGTCAAAAGGATACCGCAGGTTCTGTTGCTGACCTCTCTGTTCTGCTTGTTGATGTGTTTTGAACTAGTGCATCCAACAAGTTCAACAATATCTCTTCTCCTAGATCTCCTCTTTCATCCATATTGCCTGTGTTCTGTTCACCTGTGCCTAAGTGCTCTGATGGATCCTCTTGTCCTTCTAACCCTGTCTTGTTTCTGGGTGAAGTATAATGATAAGTCCACGGTTGCATACTCCAATTCGTCATATCACTGCCCAATCACTTTGTACCCACTAGGATGGCAGGATACACTGCTCTGATACCACTGCAAGGGATTGCCCTAGTTTGCTAAACTGAATTTTTGAAAAGTTCTGATTTCTATGTTTGCTTGAATATGTAAATGCATTGAAAGGAGTAAATAGGATAGACAAATACCAACAGATGGAACACTGTGTAAAGACAATATTGTTTTCAATTGCATACATATACTTTATTTCATTGCTAATAATCTGAAGTTACAGCAGCATTAGATATCTCAGATTTATGACAGCAATTAATATTTGTCTATTATGACAATGTTACAGTAAATCTCTACATACCAAGTTGCAGTAAATACACGAGATTACCCTTCTATATGCACCAACACCAATGCATGTCCTCCCAAAACCCAGACACAGCTGTCCTTAGATAATCATTTCACTGCCATAACTTGTTTCAGACCTGATGCAACTCTGATTAACTCGTACAGCACCCAATGTTTGCTTCCAGGCAAGTACAGCCCCCTGCTATCCTTCTCAGATCTGTTCGGCACTATTTCAATAGATCTGTAGATTGGTACAACACTGTTTCAAAGGCCCAGACTTGTACGGCCTTAGAAATCTCCTCCTCGATTGCTGCGGCTCACTCCTGGGTTGTATCTGACGTGGACAACATGTATGGGTTTCTCCAAATGATGTGAAATGTTCCCAGCAAAGTCATTCACAGCAAAGTACATAATAACACAATTCTAATTTCTCATTTCAAACTCGCCTGACAACCAAGTATTGGCATTTGAAAGCAATTTCTATCTCTAATAGAGTTACCTCTTAAGAAGCCCTTATCAATCCTCCCGATTGTGTCTTTCAACAACGAAGAGAATGTCATTCATGAGGGTTTTCGTCCTCACAAATCCCTTTGAAGAAGAAATCTCCAATATTCCATCAATTTCATATATTTTCCAGTCTGCTGAAAGAGAGCCCTTGAATCTCTTTTATAACGCTTTCTTTTATTCACCCACCTTGCCCATGTGGGATAAACAAATTCACTTTTCGCCTTTTCCTATTTCTTTTGGGATTTTGCTTTTCCACCTATTTTCTCGCGATTCCTATTTTTCCGCGATTGCTTTTCTCCCTATCGTATCATGTTTCCTATTTTTCTGCGATGCCTTTTCCTTTGATTTTAACTCTCCAAACATTTTATATCTCCAATGTGTTATTAAATAAAAGGGAACTCTTTGCATTAAATATTTCCCACAATAGACTTAACATTAATAAAGTTAAATATTAACTTTATGAACAAACTTTATTAATGCACAATAAATCATATCAATGATAAATAAATCCTATGTCAATATTAAACATTTATCATTGAAATGTCATTATCACTGAAGGGCCTGACCATTGTCAAAATGACTTACTATAATAGTAAGTATGCCCAAAACTGCATTCAGACAACTTGGATAGACCTGCAACTGAAACTGCCTAGACCAAATGACCTCAAAGTCCCTTAAATGTCACGGTTAGCCTACAAGACCATGGAGATATAGGCTAACGACAAACTCATACAACTTGTGCTAGAAAGGGGACATTACATTGTTTGTGAATTATCTAATTGAAATATTGTGTTTATCCTTTATTTTATCAAATTCCTTCAATGTTGAATGCAAAAAGTAGCATGTTATAGTGTAGGTCTGTGAATGTGTTTATTGTTTTCTGGTGTATCAAAATCGGGGAAAGATTATTGTTTTCCATTTTATAAACATTAGAAAAGTAAAACCTTTCATGTGAATCTTTAATGCAAAGCATGTGTGTTGGGTTGTGAGATGATATAACTACATCAATTGAGTGATTTTGTGAGATTCATTTGCATAACAAGTTTTAGTATTTGGTGTATCACCTGTTAGTTATAGGATTGAAGTTAAAGTCTATTTCTTACCCTTTTCCCTGTCAAACATTAGTTTTTTAGGATATCTAAAGGGTAGCCAACCCATAATCTGAAGGTACATCTACACAATGTGCAACCCATAGGCTCGTAGATGTTCCCATGGTTCACGGGATTGCTGAGCATCAAGTTTAGCTCTCGGGTGCAAATCCTTGTGACAACAGTTCCCTTTGGTTATACTATTTGAAAATGGTGGTCATGCCTCCATGGGTCTAAAACTGCTAATCCTAAAATGAATTAAAACTACAATTGAGTTACCCTTTACATAAGAACTGTAACATTTTAAGTCTTTCTAGAGATGATAATCATACAATCCAATGTAATTATGTAGTTTTACATCATCTCTAATGCAAATACACACACAAGTCTGTCAAGATGTTAAGAAGTGAACAAGTTTATGATTCGGGGTCCCAGTTACAGTGGGACCCATATATAGTCAAGCAATATCAAAAGTTTGAAATTGTATCTGGTATGGGATATGTTGAAGTCCATACATAATAGATTTGAGATCATTGATTAAGAGTGTTGTGTTGGTGTTATCTTTGCTCTCTTTTAAGTTTTGTAATATTGAAAAGGATTCGACCAAGTCATTAAAGTTTATTGCAATCGCACACTCAACATGTTGTTAGGGATTTTGAACAAGATATTAGTCTGGTTGATGATGTCGTTTGGGATAGATCTGTGGCCTTATTCAAAGGCCCAAAACCTGATTGGATGTAAAAGTTTTCCCTTAAATGATATTGCCATCAAAAGAAAGTAAGGGACATTTGTGTCATGTTGATTTCCATGGGTAGACATCCAACACCATAAATTGCAAGTGCTTTATTGCTATGATCTTTTTCTGTCAAGATCAGTAATTATGAAGAGGATTATGGTGCATTGTTGTGATGTCCCCTTCCTAATTTGCCCTAAAATCTCAATTGCAACAAATTATGGTTAGTGTTTTAGCTCACCAAATAAAACTTTTCTCAATAATGCAATCCTGGATTTGGATCCTACAAAACAACATGAAGAATAACATATGCAATACACATACATCCATATATCTAATCATTTAGTCAAACTATATTAGAAGCTTAGGTTACAAACATATCCCAATAGAGACATGATGGGTCCACCCGAAGTTATTTCTAAACCAAGCCTAAGAGGGATGTATGCCACAGCCCCCTTGCTTGGTGGCTTGTACCTACTTTCCCCAATTATATCTTGTCTCCCTACAAATAGTTGCCACCTTGTGGAATTAGGTGGAAGCTGTGAGGGCTGACTTGAATTAGTGAGTGCCTTCTTGTCCTGGGCTACAACAGTCCTACTAGGACGACCTCCTCACGACCCCCTTGCTACTTTGGTCTTACACCTTAGGCCCTTTCCCTTGCAAGGTGGGTTTCAAACCATATGCATATTAATATAATAACCACATGATCCTTAGCTGAAGCAATTTAGTCATCCCTAATGATAATCACATAGTTGTAGCATTAATCATTATATTTATTGATATATAGCATATGTCCATCTAATAACATATGTCTATCTAATAATCTCTAATAATTGTGATGATTAGAATAGATATACTGGTAACAGGTATTGAGTTCTATGCTATTCAGTGGTATGACCTCCTTGCTGAATACAATGGACATGCTGTGGGCTCAATGTGTAGATTTTTCCTTTACCAACAGACTAGTATGTCCAGTTCGCCCCTAAGGGCCCCCAGACTAGCCACAGTACGAACTAGTCCGTGGTTCTGGTCCGGTCCGCCTGTGGGTCCGGACAGGGTCCGACCCACAGGGGGGTGGTACAAACCATAGCTGCAAAACTCATACTCGACAAAAACTCGCCAAGGCTTGGAAAAAAAATGGGGAAAAACGCGGCCAGTTTTTGAAAAAACTTGACAAAAAACTTAGGAATTTAAAAAACAGCTTAATTTTAATTAGAAATGCATTTTTTTTGCAAAATTCAATGAGAAGATGCATCCAATGAGTTAATTGATGAGAACACAAAAGAAACAAGTTGAGTTTAGATATATATAAACGCAAAGTGGGTACAAAATCACATTCTCATGCGGAATGCTGATGACTAGAAGCCTAGAAGCAAAATAGTACTAAATAGTTTCTGTAAAACTAGAAGTGAATACATCATTACAATTAAATCTTCCTCTTCCCAGCTCTACTAGCAAATGTGGGAGAGGAACTAGAGGGTCTAGTCCTAGTAGTAGAACCCTGCACTGCGTGTGACGGTGCCTCCTTGCTTGCTATCTCTAATGATGTGTGTGGCTCGCTCTCCATCCTGGATGTAGCTCCTCCTCGTACTGGCAATGACTCCTCATCTGACTCCTCAATGTCATCCAATGTGAAACCAAATCCATCCCCCTCCTCCATAGCCCGCCTCTCCAAATCTGTGATGTCATCCTCTGTAAACAATGGAGGCTGCTCCTATGCCATCCAATCACTGTAAGGATCTATATCGTCCAAATCAATTGGGCCAACTGGTGCTTCTTGTGCCTTTCTTATGCGCAACTTAAGATTATATTACACATAGACAAGGTCATTGAGGCATTTTTGGGATAACTTGCTTCTCTTTTTTGTGTGGATGGACTCAAATAAGCTCCAATTGCACTCACAATGGGATGAGCTACAAGGCTGGCATAAGATTCTGAGAGCAAATTTCTTTAGATATGGGGTATTTCCACCCCAACTTTGCCACCAATCATCTGCAAAATAAAATATTGAGAAGTTAGAAAGCAAAGAGAAAAGCGAAAACATAATTTATCAAATGGCAAAATTGCAAATGTTTTACCTGGGG
>MU227828.1:837896-865460 GCA_018584345.1 Thuja plicata | reverse complement strand
CATAGAGAGAGGCCCTCCATGACCTCTCCATTAGGATCTGAAAAAGAATCATCGTGCCTGAAAGTTGAAACAAATACAAAGTGAAATCAAGTCTTAGTACACAACCTACAAAAACAAAGTGAAATCATGTCTTAGTACACAACCTACAAAAACAAAGTGAAATAAGGTCTTAGTAAAATCTGAATAAGAACCATCGTACCTGAAATGGGGGTTGAGGAAGTACCCTGCTGCATGAATGGGTTGGTGGAGCTGATTGTTCCACCTCTTATCAATAATTTCCCAAATGGGCTTGTAATAATTTTTTATAGACTCTTTGGTCCTATCCATGGCCTCATAAAGATACCCCATTGGGGTTTGATCCCCATCAACCAAGCGCATAATTCTAACCAGGGGCTCAGACACCTACAATTGAAATTTGAAAAATACAAATTAGTTTACAAAAAGATTAATTAATGAAGTTACTAATTTAGTATGTTACAAATTAATAATGAGAGACTTCAATCAAGAATAATTAAAAATTCAAGTTTTGAAGTTACCTTCACAATCTCAGAAGCCTTTTGCAAAAAATTGTGGTCAAAGACTATGCACACGACAACCTCTCCTTCAACCTTTTGAATAATTTGAGTCAAGCCATCGTTGACTCACAAACATTTATTTCAAAGAAGCCAATGTACCAAGAATGCTTTGCAACGTCAAGAAAATTGTTGCAAACCTTTGACAACGGGTCTGACCAAATCTCTCCCATTAGTGTGCTCTCTCATCAAACTCAGAACCCAAGGGTTATTGTAGATATACTTTGTGATCCGCCTTGCATTTTCCACAATTCGAGTCACCCAATCAAGTTTTCCTATGTCCTCCAAAAGAAGGTCAAGGACATGTGCTCCACAAGGTGTCCAAAAAAGAGTGGGGTGCCTCTCTTGGAGGATCTTACGTGGCATATTAGTTTTTTAGTTTCCATATTTCACCTCAAAACTAAATTAAATCACTTATTAATATTTAATCATGTGCAACATAAAATTACCTGCTGACACATATGCTGCCGCATTATCTGTGATGATTTGCACCACATTCTCTATTCCCACCTCCATGACAACATTATCCAAAATTAATGCCAATGTTTGTGTATTTTTTATCTTGTTGGAGGCATCAACCGATTTCCAAAACACCACATTGTCCTTGCAAGCAACCAAAAAATTAATAATGGTTCGGTTTTTTCCATCTGTCCACCCATCAGAAAGAATGGTGCACCCAAATTTACTCCACTCTTTTTTTGGTCCTCTACCACTGCTCTTGCTCTATCAACATGTACGAGCAATCTACAAAAATAAAGTGAAATCAAGTCTTAGTAGACAATTTTGATTTAATAAACAAGAAAAAACAATTAAAGTTTAAAAATGAAATCAAGTGGATTCCGATTATTTACTAACCTCTCACCTAAATCGGTGCAAGAAGGGGCCTTGTACCCTTTTCTTGAAACTGTCATTGCGGTCACTAAATTTAGCCAATAGGGACTCTCAACCACACGCAATGAGATGTTGAAATACCAAAAATCAGCAATAGCAATATCTGTTACTCTCTCACATCTTATGCAAATCACCTTCCTAGGCTCATCTGATGCTTCATAGGCATACCTCCATGTCTTATCTCTAGCATTTTTTGGCCTGGTGCCTATATATCCAGAAGGGCATGGTGTTAGTGGCCACACTTCCTGTGAATTTGCCATGTTGAATTAATGGTTAATTGCTGCCCTACATAGAAATGAAAAACACAAAAATATTTTAGTTAAACAATTAAACAAAGTTAGAAACTATCTAAATTAGTTTCAACTTTCAAACTTCCAATATTTTTAGACATCATTCAAAGTTTTACTTTTAAAAAAGCTAAACAAACAGCTAGGGTTTGGTATTTTAAAACAAACTAGATATTCTTTAAAAAAAAACAGTGATAGATTCAACAAAACTTGTCAAAATTAGTGTTGAATCTTCTTCTAATGATTTAAAATCATTTCTAACTACTTAGGAATGATTTTGTATTCATTTAGAAGCAAAACAAAAGAATAGAATGTTTTTAAAAAAGATAAAAACAAACTCAACAAACCTACCTGGGAATGTGATTTTTCTTAAAAAACTGGTTGAATCCACCTTAAATCCACTCAAATCCGCCTTCAATACTTTGCAATCACCTAGCAAGGGCTTGGAAGCTCAAAAAACCCCTTCACTCACCAAACAAACTGTTGCAAATGAGAACTGAGAATGAAAATGACGTTTTTTTGTTCTTAAACGCCGGATTACAAATGCGGGCGAGCTTTTTTTAAAAATTCGCTAAGTAAAAAACTTGCAAAGCTAGAAAACGCGGCGAGTGTTGTGGTTCAAACTAGACCACATCTAGTTCGGACCCAGGCAGACCATGCTGGAAAACATCGAACCACCAGCGAACGTGGTCCCACGGACGGTCAAAGTCAGCGGCTAAGTTGGTTTTTTTGCAAATTTGATTATTTTTTGACATCCACTGTTAGGGTTAGAATATGTCGGCGAATAGAAAAATAACTCCCGGTGCCTTTGTACAATAATAAAAGTCGTTTTTGGCTTCACGGGGCGCTGCCTCTCGACCCTGCCCTGTGTCGCGACATGGAGCGCACAAGGGGTGCTGCCCCTTGACCCCATCTTGGGGCGCTGCCCCCAAACCTCTATTGAAAAATCTGGGGGGAAACTGCGCCGATAAAAGTGGGGAAAATTAACCCCCGAGTCTGATTAGGCTCCATATAACATCCACAACCCTAAAAACTAGATTCTTAAGGCTTATGTTGGCTTCCACTTCTCAGCTTGCACTTTATGAATTTGAAGATTTTGACACCAATAATGTTATTGGTGCAGCTGATACCATTGGCCTTAGCTTTGTTTATGAGTCAACTGATGCCAATGTAGAAGAAGAAGAAGAAGAAGAAGAAGAAGTAGAAGAAGAAGAAGAAGATGATGATGAAAAAGAAGAATATTAATAATTTTTTAATCCATTAGTTGAACTTCAAACAATGATGCTTGAACTTGATGTTATGATTTCTCACATGACATTTTAATGTTTTGAATATTTGATGTCAAACTTGAGTATATGTCAATATGATGCTATGATGGTATGATCACGATTCATGATGCTATGATTACAAGTTTATGGTGTTTAAATGTTTTTATGATACTATGTGACATCCTAATCTTAACTCATGCTTCTAGGCATTATATATATATATATATATAAAATTTTTACATGTTTTTGTACTAACAAACCCAAACCTCTTTTCAAAATTTTGCCGTACCAGTGAACCTTTTCTTCGAACCCAAACTTGAACCGGAACCTGAACCGGCATCCTAGCCAACAGATGCTGATGCAGTACTACTGGATGTGTCTTCCGCTAAGTGATATAGATTACTAGTTTCCTTATATTTCCTTTGACACCGCCGTGTATATTCAGATTGCTGTTAAAATATCTGAGATGGTATTTTCTTCTGTTTGATGCCTTTTACTGAATATGTATTACCTGCCGCCGCTTCTATATGTTCTGCAGATCTCTGTAGATATAAACTTTTTTCAATATCTATTATTGTATTTTCTTATTTTCTTCTCTTCCTTCTTATTCTCCTTTATATCTGCTTTCATCCATGCTTTCCCCTTTTTGATGCTCATGGACTTGCCTTATATACTTCTTGGGAGAGTCATGTCTATTCCCAAGAGTACACACCCGTTCCCAAGGCTGTGTCTCTTCATATTGGATCGCTGTTTTTCATAATAAGAATCACTGCCTCTTAAAGAAATTTTCAACTGTCTTATCTTATTTTGTTGTTAGTTTTCTAACTCTTTGACATAAGCAATTGGTCATTCATAAACTTAATTCAGGGAGCGATGCATATTTTTGACAAATCATTGCTTACACCTTTCATATGCTAATTCTGCGCCTTATTGATTGTATCAGGAGTGCCATGAATTCAATTAGTTGCTGACCATTGTGTTCCTTAATATTGTATATTATTTGTTATTCGCTGCTTAGGATCGGCTAAGCTCAATTTACCTTTCCTGTGCTTGCACTACTTTACAGACTCTGCACTGGGCCATCCATGACTGTCTTCATCCTCATTACGGCGGCCTTAGCTATTGGTAAAGGGCATAAAAAGAAACGTGAATACATATTCTCTATGAAAGACCAGTTCTTCCTTGTGGATGTGTTCAGAATCAGAGTTTGTATCATTGCTGTTGGAATGGGTATGAATCATTTGCTGGCCAAAGCTTTGAGATGTTTTTTCCTGCAGCTTATACTTAAATCTCTGCAATCTAACAAGGTCTGTGAATTGCGATTCCTCTAAGATGGCGGGGACATGACCATTGTCAACATTTATTGCAATTTTCCAGTGGACATGTTAGGGACAGGGAACAGGTATTAATCTGATAAAAGATGTGATTTAGGATGGATTTGTGGCCCTTTTTGTTGTGTCTTTTGCTCGCTGAGGAGGAATACACACAAATTCTGATATGGTTGAAAAAAGTCAGCTTTGTCTTCAACTCAGAAACCTATTTGAGTATAGCTGTTCTAAGGATGCAGCTTTTATGTAAAATACCTTATTGGGAAAACAATGAAAACTGTTTCTCCTCCCAGAGAAAAAATTCTTCCTTCCAATATCATAAGACCTTGAGTACATTGAAGCCCGGGAAATACAAAAGCACATATTATTTTGATTTTGATTGAATTTACTGTTTATATTTATCTGTCTCAATATAGATTGCATTTCTCTGTCTTATATTTAGTTGATACCAAATTGAGTAGGAAACCTTCATTCCAGTTTTGTGATGTGAGACTGTCACTTTTGGCTTACTGTTTGCAGGGTCGGGTGATTCCTCTTGTGATTAGGTGTAATCCTCAGGTCATTGAGTTTGCCTGGCTATTAGCAATTGTTGCTTGATCCTCTTGCGGGGAGATTCTTCACAACAAAGATTTGGATTTGGGCATCCTAATGAGAATTGGTAGCATCTAATGTCTTGATCCGCAACAGCTCAAAATGAGAACTCCTGGTTGTTGGTTGGAGGGTTGCAATGTTTAATGAGCTATTGAAGACAAAATATGTAGAAGATGTCTTGGTTGCAATAAAATGTGTCTTGCCAGTGGTTGTTCTGGAAAACAAGGTAAGTGGCATTGTTAGAAACCTGAGCATGGCATCTTTTCTTAGCATTGGTAATGTTCCAGTAGCGAATGTATTGCAACACAAAGACTCCCAACAACTTGAAAACAATAGAATAAAAGATGGGTTTCTTACATTGAACTGGCAAATATAATACCAGTTGAAGGAAGGGGCTAGCAACTGACTGCATGCATTAAGTACCAAATTAGATATGAAGGAAAAATGACCAGGCCAAACTGTTACGTTAAATTCAGTCCATGTTTTGCTTATGATTTGTGTAACAAGTCAAATACATTGCTCCATTGCTGTTATTACTTATGGTATAAAAGGAGCTTGTAATATTCTCCCTAGGCAACAAATGTCTGAGATGCAACGACCTTTGGACAAGAGCTAGCGAATAGAAGTAATAAAATGTATTAATTACTTACAAAAACAGCAGTATTATGTCTGAGGCAACAGCCTTTAGGGAACTTGCATAGTATTGTTATATGGGGTTTATGCCATAAGAAAATGTGTTTCATCATTTACTTCATTAAGGTTGGACATCTCACAGATTCTTTGGTCCCAAGGCATGTTTGGGATTGGTCCATGTAGCACTTTCATTATGTAGTTCATGTGGGCTGGTTTTCAGTTTTGCAATTATGCTGAACTGTAATGCAGTACAGGAAAAATGTAGTAAAATGATAACAATTATGATATTTAACAACAGTTTACTGTTCTACATTGTTGGTGTTCCATTGGCTGCACATAATCTTTTAAGTTCTAATTTACTGTCGTGTGGAGAAAGAAGAAATGTGTTCTTGGAACTAAGAAGTTTTTTTAATCTCATTGACATTAGGCTGTATGAAACTTTTTTGTCTCTTGTATGGTTTCCTCCACTATTTTATAAGCTATTATTGCATTGATAGAAGGCATTGTTAACTATGAATTATTTGTTATCATCTTTGGCAATATTACTTGAAGTTCTAAAAAATTGGTGAAATACATATCACTAATGTTAGATAGCAGATCATGTACTGTTATGCAGCAAATAAAAAATCTTCAACGCCAGCACATATCTGGCTGACTGGTTGTAAAGACAAAATCAAAAGCAGGCTGCAGAAAGTTCCAGGCTTTGATAATTGGCATGTTGAAAAGGAAGAGTGCTCCTATATTGAAGCATTAAAAGAGCAGAAGGATAATCTAGTCTATCTTACTGCAGACTCAGAAAATGTTGTTAAAGAACTGGATTCATCTAAATTTTATATTATTGGTGGACTTGTGGACCGCAACAGATTTAAAGGAATAACCATGCAGAAAGCAGAAGATCAAGGCATTCAAACAGCAAAGCTTCCAATTTCGGAACACTTAAGGATGACAAGTTCCCAGGTCAGCATTATCATTCCCCTTCCATTGTAAGATATGATATGAACATTGTTGCTTTGCATAAACAGATACACATTAAAGTTATTTCATATATACCAATTTACAATAAATATAATCTGGATCATCAAGCATTAAAATATTTTTAGAATTGTATTTGGAAAAACAAAAAATGTTTAAACAGTAGAAGTCATGAATGACAGTGAATGCCTCAAGTTTTCCTCGTGTGTTGTGTTCAATTATTAAATTTACCTTTTAAGGTTGGTGATCTTAGGAGTAAAAAAGCATCTTTAGAGCCAGGTTCACAACTTCCTAAGAATTATTTGGTTCTTTTATATCCTACTTTGTGAGTTATAGAAGGGAATGCTCTTCTAACTTTGCATACTGTGAAATTTGCACCTTGTGCAAATAAAGCTGTGAAATCCACTTCCCACATGTTGGGATGCACAAGCATTCCACAACCAGATGGGCTCCATGGGCTCCATGCCATCAAGTTGTGCAGCTCTTCATGTTCAGCCACAATTAAGGAAGATACAATGGTTGAAATATGAAGTCTTTGTAACTGCTTGTTTTTGTAAATGATTGTAACATTATATTTCACTCAATTCGTAAGTCAAGGTAGATGATACAAAGACACACAAATACCATTCAACTCTTTGGAGGATTTGGCACACGAGAGTCAGAGAGTTTGGCTTGTGTCTGGCATTGTATTCATATGTAAATAATTCATTTCATGACAACAAGAAAAGCTTTATTTCACCATCTTGTCTTTTTTAATGTACAATGGTGCTTTTTACTTGTTCATATGTTTGTATTGCATATTCAACTTAATTTGTTGATAAATTAAGTAGATTCATCTTTTATTTAGTTTGTGCATTATTCTTTGTTCAACTTTTGTGCTTGGACATATCATGAATATTGGAACATATTGCCATCCCCGTATCATTCTTTATATGAACTTAATACCTATCCAGAGAATTGGTTCGAGAAGCAACTATCTTGTTGGTCAGTTTCCACATCAAGTTCTTATTGTGCATGATTAACGTGTACGCGGTATCAGAATAATTGCATACAAAGACGAGTGATGATGAAAAGAATACTGTTTCAGCAGAAGTCCAAAGGCTCACTCATGAAGCTCTTGAACAATAGAGGAAATAATTTTTCTCTCGATTCCATGACATAATGTGGCAACTCCTATTTCACATGACAACATTTGTGGCTATTCCTAGTTCTTTTCAGGTCGAGTCCCTTAAAGGTACAAGTCTTGTTGTTGCAAGGCAAAATTTATGCCAAGACATTGGAGGATTGGCTTTCCACAATTGGAGGCATACTATGTTGTCAACAAGTTCATAAATGTTGAAAAGATCATGTTAACAAATTTGAAGATGTCCACTATGGTACTCTATTGATGGAAATCTTTTAGTGCAAAGAGAGCAAATTCAAACCTATTTGTACACCATCCAAGTTAATTGAGGCATTATGTTTCGAATATTGCCTTTTCAAACACTACCGTGATGTTTAGAAGAGATAGAAAGTGTTGAGAAAAAAGCTATGTTATTGGGTACGGCTTTGGGAACCCAGATGCGGGTGCAGGTTTGGGCTGGGTCCGGGTCTGGTCCCGGTGCAGCTCTGGGTTTGGCTGGACTCATGCGGCCAAAAAACAAAATTTTCAACCCAAAAAATATTTTAGTGCGACTTGTAGCAGGCTGCTGGAATGGACATTGTCGGTTTGGTCAAAGTGAAATGGATTGTGCTGGTCTCTGATCATTACAGCAACGGTGCGACTGCAATCTTCTTTTCTGGTGGATTTGTATTCTCTGCAAATTTATGATCCAATTTGTTTTCGGTGCTCCCTCTGATACAATCAAAAGCCCACACCACTTTTCCCAGCCTCTACAGCTAGATTGATTGAAGATTGCACAAAACAAATTAAATTGAAGCATGGCATTTCTTATTTTTAACCCACATTTGGGTGGTTCCCATGTGCTGAGCCCACTATAAAACTATATTTTTTTAATAATAAAGTTTATCTAAATTTATTTATGTATATTTAATGATGCTTATTTATATATTTATTGATTTCAAAGTTTCTATAAATTTAATGATATATAATATAATATATATAGTACTCATACCCAAGGAAAAAAATTATTGTACCACTGTACCTGCACCCGTACCCAAATCGGCAACCTAGGAAAAAAGTATTAGTTACTTCCAGATTATATAGAGTCTAGACAAGCTCCATGAATTTGATGCATGTTTAAATCTTTGTGGAATAGACCTGCACAAAGTCCTAAATACATTAGTGGCCTTCATCAATATTTGCAAATCAACCATGGAGTTCTTAATGTGTGAAATTTTGGGGAAATCCTATCTATAAGATGTTATGATCAAGGAACAAGCCAAGAAAAAACAAAAAATCCTTGTTTTCTCTTGCTACTCACAGATTCAAAAAAGATTCAGGAAATACTCGTAGTTTGCAACACACAACTACCTTGTCATGGGCAACCTATAACTAAGTGAGTGTTGAATGAACAACTAGAACCCTCTTTTCAAAGCCAAAAAAAAAGTGAAAGGTAACAATGGTCCAGTACTCACAAGGTTGATACTATATGACCACGAATCTCATGTAGAAAAGACTCCACTTGCGTAGACTTTGTAGCTCATAGTTGAGGAAAAGAAAAGCATTGCTCCAGATGTTGCAAATTTGCTTGTACATCAATGCACAAACAACCCTTGTTGATGCCAAAGAACAAGAATGACATTTCCATGCTAACTATTGGCTCAAGGGACAATTGCTTCATATGATCATTGCACTAGAAGCTAAAAGAATATCATTCCACTATAAAATCTTAAGTGTCTAGGCTTGCTAGTAGAGGCAGATACACAATTATATTCTCTTGGATGACATTAGCAGGGACATAATATCAAAGTCATTGGATAGTGCACATTCACCCATGTGAGAAAAACTTGTGATGTGGCACCATTGTCAAATTGTAATGTTGAAACCACAGAATTTTGAGATGTTCTTTATGGCTAGTTATGCTTTGTATCATAGTTGGAAGACTCGTCGAGTTTTTTTACAAACAAGTAAATCGTTGGAAAACTCGCCGAGGAAACTCATGAAACTTTTGGTGAGTACTTGCTACAAACTTGGTGGGTCCGAGCATAAAACTCGCCAGATGCATCTCCAATGCTGAACGCACCTAAAATGTGGCAGAAATTCTCCATTTTGCCCTATAATTGCATAAATGCCCTCACACTTCCTCACAACACTTGAAAAGAGCAAATTTGAGCTGATTGGAAGGATTTGTAAACAAATCCGAAGAATTTCAAAAGCAAGTTAGTAAATTATTATTTTCTTTTGTTTTGCAAGCATTAAAATTCATTTTATTTTTTGGTTGCTAAAATTTAGCATGTAGGCTACAACAGATTCATAATTTCCTAAAATTTAAGAGTACTTAGAATTCTACTTCGAAAAGATTGGATTCATCAACATTTATTGTTCATTTATGCTGTTTTTTTTTATTGAATTCACTATTTTTTTTGTGTATATAAATCATTTTTTTGATTCTAGGCCTTTTTTTTGGGATAAAATGATTAGCTTATATTGAATTTATGTTGATATAAACTAAATTATGTTGATTTATACTAATTCTAAGCTAAATTATTGCTAATTTATAGTTATTTATATTAAATCCAGGCTATTTTTTGTATTTAAAAATTAAAATGTTCTATTTTCAGTTTGTACTTGTAGATTAGATACATTGGCAAATGGAGAAGCCTTTGGATCAGGTTAGGCTTAGCCCAATGGATTCTGGTTGCATACACTAATCCCCCTGGAACTAGAGACCCTACTTGGAATATGTTGTGTAGGGACCAACAATTGGGATAGTTGTTTGCATTTGATGCTAGAACTTACATCAGAGAGGTATAAATTGCCTCAAATACCAGCTTGCAAGCATTACTCATCATGATGCCAAGCTCTGTTCCAACACCACAAGAGAGATAAAACGAGAGATGAATCTACACCTTGCATTGGCAAAAGAAAAAAAATTACAGAGGGAGAAGACAAGGGCAGCCATCATAGTATCGATAGCCAGTGGAATGGACCTCAAATGCAAGCAAAAATAGATGAAGACACGACATTTGAAGGCGTAGTGGTCTCCCTTTGTGGTCCATGCTTATGAAGCACATCAACATTCACTTAATCTACTTCAAATAGAGTACCTACAAGCACACTACATGGGTTTTTTGTACCTAGAAACATACCTAGCACACAGTTGTCATTGGAAGGTACAAGGTGGAATAGGGAGATGCATCAAGAAGCAAATAAGACTTGTCAATTTTTCATACTTCAATAACCTTCCCTTCAATGTGGTGAGTAGTCTTTATTGGAGGAATTTGGTAACTGCATTGATAGTAGTAAGGATATGTTATAGGGAACCTTCTTGGAAAGACTTAAGTGGGAGGTTGCTCACAGATGCAATTGAATAGGCAAAATTAGTAGTGGAAGGACAAGAGAAGTAAAGATGCAAGTATGGCAACACTATCATTTCAGATAAGTGGATGGAGGGAAGAAATTGCATCATTATCAACTTTTTGGTAGCTTCAAATGGTGAGTTAGTTTTTTTGTAGTTAGTTGTTGCTTACAACAAAGTAGTAAATGTAGAAACGTGGAATCTTGGAGATGGGTATAGAGAATACAATTCAAACCATAACTAACAATGCAACAACATATGTGGTGGTTAAGTGATTACTTGAAGAGAGGTATTAGTCACTATTTTGGACCCCTTGTGCAAACATATTGCTTTGACCTTCTTTTGGAGGACATATGCAAACTAGATTGGGTGCAATTGGTTGTAGACTAAGATACCGATGCGGGCTGGTAGAGGCCTGGTGCGGGAGCGAATGCTGATGCCCTGTGGGTGCCTGCTGGATGCTCATCCCAGGCATCCAGATGCCTGGGATGAGCTTCAAACAAGCATCCACAGGGCACCCGTGCGCATCCATGGGACCATGCCCAAAAAGCAAAATTTTTCCAGCTTAGAGAGCCTCCCGCAGGGCTTTGGACAACATATTCTTTGGAAGAACACACGAATTTGGAGACGTAACATGGTATCCTGGGCAGTGTAAGGTCGTTTACAATATAGACGACAGAGTTCCTCTAAATCAATCCGGAAATGGCGTCAACGATTTCATTGGCTTTCGTTGGACCTTAACCACGACTTTAGCGTTTGCTCGATCAACAGGTAAATAAATCAAAACCAAACAATTAGTAATCTGTAATAAACCATTTTCCCTCTAAATCTCACACAATTGAATCTATAAACAATCTCCCCAATATCACACTGATTGTGAAATCCAATATCATGGGCCCATTGGAAACCGAATAAAAGAAGCATTGTCTGCGATTTACATGAAATCCACCATTTGTGATGTATTGCAAAAGAGATGTAGGAAGCCAGAAAGGACGGGAGGGGAAAGTGCAGAGCGGCAAGGATGGAGATAGGAGCCCTGTAGGCTTTAGGTATAGGATACCTACAGAAGATTTTTTGCTCACAGCTGCCCAGGATACCATGTCATGTCACTGTCGAGAATACCTGAAGTCTCCCGATATATACCATTGGCGTGTGAGAGCAAAGTCGTGACTTTAGTCGCGGGTCTTGTATAGTTTATTTGCAATAATAATATATGATTATTTATTTTAATTTTGTTTAAAATTATTATTAATTTATTAGTGTATATATAATTTATTATGTTGTCAAGTATTTTTTTTTTGATCGGTAAAAGGCCATAGCCAATATATTTTATTAGTATAAGTAATAGTTTACAAAGTTTCTGTTCACTGCGGGCACTAGTAGGAAAGAATGGAGAAGAAAACCTCCAGTCTTGCCCGGGACCAAAGTCCAGACCGTAGAAAATACATATGTTTTATGAGGGCATACCCTCATTTACAGTGAAATATGATGGTATACCTTCCTTTACAATGAATCCATGTCTAAGGGCATTCCCTTAGTTATTTTAGCATTTTAAATTATATTTTGCACATTTTAGGTGCAATTTTTAGCCTCTGAGCCCCTGATTACATGTACTCATAATAATCAAGATCCACACCGTAATCAGAGCAGCTGAGCACTATCCCCCCCCGTCAGCATCTAAGCTATTCCTACATTCATGATATATCTAAAGAGAATATTGCTAAATAGAAACCAGTTGTGATTAGCCCCTTACGAAGTCACATCTTCTAATATAGTGTTATTCCAAACTCTATGCTATCAAAAACCTCTTGTTTAAAATCCCCCCTACAAAAAAGAGTCAGAACTTTAGAAATAAATACCTTATTGAACTATTCTTGATATCCCTTAAAATTGAGTAAGCTAAACTATTCTATTTTGGAGCATATTATCATTTGCTTAAGATGAATAATGCTGATAATCATAGCTCATGTACATAACGATCGATACACTTTAATCCAAATAATATGATCATAAAATGTACCAGAAAATGTATAAAAATAAAAATCCATATATATATATATATATATATATATATCACCATATTCTAGTGGGGGTAAATCCTTTAAAAGTGTAGCTATCTGCATAAGGCTGATTTTAAGAGACTATGTTAAAACCGGTCCATCACCATCTTCACATTCAGAAATGTACTAATCTAAAAACAAGAGGCCTCCTAACTACATCCCCTTTGATTAGAAAGTATTCCGTTCCCTTCCCAAATTATACATTCATTCAACCCAGAATTATCAATCATTGTCTCCCCTACCAGGTCTAAGACTCCATAAATTGGAAAGATCAATACATAATTATTAAGATTTAATAGCCATTTCTACAAAATTCCTTAATTAAACTAAAACCATCCAGGGAGCCTGAAAAATTTGCACAAGGTATGTTTACCACAAAAATCCAGATAAAATAAATGACTCCATAATCCTTACAAAATCTTTTAAGCATGTATCGAGTAATAAGACCATCAATTTTTAAAACACTTAGCTAGACTTATTTTAATAAAACAAATGAATTGAAACAACGAAACGAAGATTAGGTCTTTGATGTGAGATTCACCTCAGAGAAGCATTACTGCCTTAAGGGATTTTGTCCCGAGCTATACATCAAAAATGAAGAAACCTAATCTATTCAGAAAATACACACACACACACACACATATGTGTATATATGTATAAATACTTACAAATATATGCTTATACAAATGTAATATAAAATCAGTATTTGTAAGAGGAATGAGACCCATAGGACCTCATTACTCTCTCCTTCAGCTTCTGTACTATAATTCTTACCACTTTCTTTGCTTTTGATCCTGTCCATACCCTAATTGTTTCACCGAAAGCCTTTTTCATTCTTTAAATGGGGAATTGTTACTTCCTTTAAACCTGTATAAGAATTAATCATGGTCATGGAAATGACTTGGGGATTCCTTACCTGAAATCATTACATAATTCCAATCTTATGTACTGACTTCAAGAGAAGAGATCTTTCAAGTTAAACCTCCATCTAATACTGCCTGTGTTAATATATGTGTTGCTTATTATTATCTTGGTCTAATAGCATGTGTCTAAACAATATATTATATATTAATTATATTATAATTTAAGTGTATAAATAATATTATATATATATATATATAAACACATCCAAACGCATCCGCATCCCCCAAAAAAACTTTTCATGCACCCGCGCATCTCGCATCTCGCATCCGCACCTGAATCGGCAACTTAGGTTGTAGATGATGTCTAAAGTATAACAAAATTTATTTATAATCACCCTTAGGTTTTAGTTTGGTGAGAGATCACACCAAAGGGAAAGAGTTGGTACAATCACGTGTCACAAGGTTAGCAACATTTTTTCTAAATTTGGAAAGTACTATTGATCTGTCGACTTCCTTGAAACAAATGTTTGTGAGTGAAGCATGGCTAGACTCTTCATATTTAAAGAAGCTTGAAGGAGAGAGGGTCACAAGGATAGAATTTGATAGTCTATTTAGTCAAAGAGCTACATATCATGAAGGATACATCAAAACTTTGATTTTAAATTCTAATTGAATAATTTATTTTTTAGTTTTAGTCTTTCATTACAAATTTGTAACTTCAATCTTTTTGTATTTGTAAATTTGAAGTTTTGGGGCCCTTCTGACTATAGTTGAGAAGGGCTTAATAATAACATTCATAGGCCCTACCTCCACCTCAACTATAGTTTGTTGGACCTTGGTCAGAGTTTTCCATTTTGTAGACGAGATCAAAACCCAATGGGATAGGGCCAAAGAGTCTTTTTGAAACTATTGCAATGGGGACAACCTGAAATTTGATTCCATTTGATAATTCATTGATCGAAGGTGGAACAATAAACTCCAACAACCCATCCATGTAGTAGGGTACTTTCTCAAATTCATTTTTCCCATTTGAATAGCTTCTAAGAGCTTAATGGAGAGGTTATGGAAGGCCTCACTACATGCATGCAAAGCATGACACTCTAGGTTGAGGTGAAAAACATCATCATTAAAAAAATTGCACAATTTTAGAACTGGTAAGGTTATGTTTTTTTTTCAGAATTAGAGATGAAGAGCATTCAATCACTAGGTAAAAAAGATTGGAGTCTTTAAATCCCATGCAATGTGCATCTTACAAGTTATTTAAATTTACAACTATTGATAATTTGATCAAAGGGTTAGCCCAAATCAAATTATAATGTGCATCTTACCCCAAATCTTCAAAGGGTTAGCCCAAATATTTGATCAAATTATCAATATTTTCTAGTGTTTGAGTGATATAAAGACTCCAAATTTATTACCTAGTGTTTGAGTGGCTCTTCCTTAGGTAGCTTTTCCATGAAAAGACCCCACCCCTTCCAGTCTTGTAAGTGTGCAATTCTTGAACGATGAGGTTTATCACCTAAACTTGGGGTGCCATCCTCTAAATGTTGTGGGGCCCTCCATGACGTCTCCTTTAAAATTTGAGAAGCTATTTGAATAGGAAAAAGGGGATTGAGGAATTACCTACTTCTCCATGGATTGTTTGGTGGAGTTGATCGTTCTATTTCTAATCAATGATCTCCTACGTTACCCAGGGATGTGTTTCCACCCAAAAACCATAGGCATCGGAAATAGAAACAGCTTTGGGGACTTTGGGACAACAGGAAACATTTCCAAGCCATCTCGGTTGGGCCATAACAACGAAAACCGTTTCCTAAATGCGGGAATGGACAATGCGGTGATTGGAAACCTTTGATCGTCCCCGGGATACTTTGGAATGGACAAGCTGTTCCCCCCTTTCATCCCGAGGACGAATGGTCATTTTTGGCGGTGGCAGCCATAAAGTAACACTAAACTATAATTTATTTGCAATTCTTTTCGTTCTAGCATAGGCTCCACACTTAAATGCATCCCTAAATATGACAATATATTTCTTCTATGCTCATTCTCATTCATTTCATTTTCATTTTCATTTTCATTTTCATTTTAAAGAGAGCAAGAAAGGAGCACGGACTTAGAGGCAGCAAGGTTTGAAGAAGAGAAAAAAGGAGGTTTTTCAAGGGGCATTTGGAGGAGTTAGAGCATTGAAGGTGAGCCCATACTTTCATATTTGGTTTTGTTTTATAATATTTTCATAGTTTCAAGAAAACAAGTCCATCAAATGTCTGTTTTTTATTTTTCCTTATATTTTAGTATTTTGAGCTTGCATTACACTCATTAAACATGAGCAGCATCAACAGTGGTGGTAGTGATGAAGAATGACAAGGGGAAGAAGTTGCAATTGGGGGTGGTAGTGGAAATGTTGGGGGTAGTGGAAATTCACGTGCAAGTAGGGTGTATATGTGTCATATATGCGAAAGCTAAATTAGAGGTAGCTACACAAGGGGGGTGTGGTCTCATTTCTTGCGTGTTTTGGGCAAAGGAGTTAAATTTGTAAAAGTCTAAACAAGTTTGCAAAGTTAGAGTGTTATAGATTACATATGGAGGCAGAAACCAAGTCTAAAGGTCTGCCATTCCCAATGCCTCATCCCTGACAGCCATCTACTCATCACCCTATGTCATCTAGTGGTAGTACCATTCATAGTGTGGAAGCCAAAACAGTTAAAAAAGGAAAGAGGAAGGCTAGTGATAGTGGGCAGCTAGGGTCAGTTTCAAATTTGTTCAGTGTGCAAGCACAAGAATTGACTGAGTCTTCCATTGCTTATTTCTTTTATGCCCGTGCCATCCCATTTCATGTGGCTCGTTCTCCTTAAGTTAAAAAATGATCAAAGATGTAGCTAATTTTGGTCCCTCTTTTATACCACTTGGAGATAATAAACTATGCACTACCCTCCTTGACAAAACATATTCGAAGGTGAGTTTGGTGATGGAGGACACAAGGCGTACTTGGATGAGGACAAGTTCCATTGTGATGGATGGGCGGATGGATATTAGTCATCAACCACTCATCAACATCATAGTCACATGCACAACTGGCTCTTATTTTTTTAGAGTCGTTGATTGTTCAGGGAAACACAAGGATGCAAATTTTCAGTATAGCATTCTGAGAGAGGCAATAAAGGAGGTCGGGCCCTCAATTGTTGTTCAACAGTTCAAGTGATTACTAATGCATCACATGTGTGCAAATTGGCTGGTTTGATTGTGGAGGTTGCTTATAAGCATATCTTTTGGACTCCATGTTTTGTTTATGCATTGAACAATGCATTGAAGGACATGGGGAAATTCGATTGTGTAAAGGAAGTGGTGACACAAGGTAGAAATATTCTAATCTTCATTTGCAACCACCACACCCCAGTTGCTCTCTTCTGGAGTTTTTCAAAGAAGGAATTTCTTAAACTTGTGAGACAAGATATGCTAGTTACTTCATTTTGTTAGAGAGGATGGGTGAGGTACACGATGCTCTACATATAGTGGTAGTACATTTAGAGCGGAATAGATGGCCTAATGCACAAACACTCCTAAAAGAAAAGCCATCAAACAAAGGATTCTTAATGATGATTGGTGGTCCACTATGAGGTAAGAGATTGTTAATTTTCAAATTTAATTAAAAATCAGGAATTTCTTTCAATTTTCAGATTTTAATTAAAAAATGTCTGACTTTCAGTCATTTAATTAGAAAAATTCTGATTTTGTTCTTATTCTTATAAGCTCTTTTGTTGTAGATGCCATTAGATATGCTGATACGGACTCTCCTAATCTTGGAGAGATATATGAGACTTTTGATAGCATGATTCAGAAGATGGAGGTAATTTTGGTGAGGGATAATCAAGTGGACTTATATGAGGAGTGTGTTGGCACCTTCAACTTCAAAATTGAAGTGCACATGATGAAATCTGACTAAGGCATTCAAATATACCCCTGCAAAAATTTGTTTGAAGGGCCCACTTTGAGAATGAGTAGGTCGAAACCTAGTTATTGTCATGAGAAATAGCTTTGTGGTTGTGTTCATCAGCTATCATTAAGCACGTTTGTCCATTCGTAGCTCCCCATGTTCAGTTTGGATGTGCTTTTGAAGTACTTGTTTTGAGGGGTTAACACATGTCTGCAGTCTGTACATTTTCAGAATTGTTTAAGTAGCCCACTTTGGAGGCTTGCATTTCATGACTAGTTGATTGTCATGGAAAAATGATCATTCTCCTATATTTCAAACATGTGAATGAGCCCCCATTTTCGTTTATAGACCCCAGTTACTTTAGATGCTATGTTTGCCAAGGCCAATCCTTATGCAGTTTATTTTGATTTTCAATGTATACAATGTTACATCTGTCAAGTAACCATTTGCAGAGAGTTATATTTCACAATCAGGTGATTATCAAGAGAGGCCAATTGTTCCCTTGTATTGTCAATATCTCAATGAAGTCATGTGGACATTTCCAAAGTCTTCGGAGTTCATTTGATGATTTTTCCAGGTCCAATCCAAATGCAATTTATTCATTTTTCAGTCTGCATGTTTAAAACAGTTTGAAATGGTTAACTTTGACCATTAATATTCAACACTAGAAGTGGATTCATGAAAAATGCTTTGGCACATGTCTTCATGATATCTAAATGAATAGATTCCCATAGTGGCGGCTTCCCAAGGAGTTGTTTGCTATTTTATCAGGATGCAGATTTGACAGGGTTTGTTAAGGTTCATATGTGTTTAGCTTCAAAAGTAACGAATTGGCCTACTTTGTGCATTAATATCTCACACCTCAGATAGTTTCAAGCAAAACCATTTTACAGTATGATTGTCAGCGTTACAATCTACATGCTTGCCAGTTGTCATGGTCTTATGACGTGGTTTGATAAGTTTTTGAGGGCGATTTTGGAGGCCACTTAATTGTTTTAAACATCAAAGGGAAGGGACAAAAGTTAAACCTTAGTTATCATATTTCTCAAGTTTTTCAATCAGATGTATGCAAGGTTGTCTAGAAGCCATTTTTGGGTTCAGTTGATTCAGAATGGAATTTTTTTTAGCCGAGCCCACAAGGGGGCCTGTCTTGCCTTATTGCATTGCTATTTTATATACAAGCGTGATTAATGTTTTATCATATAAATCATTATTCGATTTAGATGATAATATTTATAGTGCATGGGTAAGGAAAATTCAAATCTAAGCATGGTGAAAACAAAGGTAAAACTAAGTGTTCAGTCTAAGTCATATTCATAAAATGATTGATATACATTTGAGGCATAAGGCAAAAGGAAAAGATAAAATAAATCATTATTAATGTTTTTATCATATAAATCATTATATGATTTAGATGATAATATTTATAGTGCATGGGTAAGGAAAATTTAAATCTAAGCATGGTGAAAACAAAGGTAAAAATAAGTGTTCAGTCTAAGTCATATTCATAAAATGATTGATATACATTTGAGGCATAAGGCAATGAATGGGCCAAATTTGGAGATTGTCACATCAGAAAAGGAAAAGATAAAATAAAAAGGTTATTTTAAATCATTTTCATAAAATGATTCAAAATTAATTTAATGGATTGATCAGATGGAATTACCCCAAAGAAAAATGATAACTTAAATGTATGTGGGCCCATTTTATTTCATGGGAATAGGCAAGTCTTTACTTGCAGGTTCGTTGAGATGAGAAAATAGCCTTAGCGAGTATCTGAGATGGTGCAAGTCAAAAGGTATTGACAAAAACAAGTTTGACATGGTTTATTCCCTGTGATGAACACAAGTGATATATCTATTCCTTTCTGATTCTTCCATGGGATCCGTACCAAATGTATTTATCCTCCCCTGATTGAATTTTGATTTCCCTTTTATACCTTGCTAGATAGAAGGGTTGCATCTCTTGAGTAATGAAGGAATGTATCTTTCCCAAATTATCTCTCTTCACAACAAACCATATCACTCCTTGCATAATGATTATTTGTCGATCTTATCTAATCGCCTCTTTCCCATACTGGGAATTCAGCTGATTATTAATTTCTATCTATCTCATATGTTAACTCTACTTAGTTTGTTAGTCTCTATTCTAGTCGCCACATAATACTTAGGAATACATTGTAATTGTTTCCATTACTGATTTCTCATATACTGTTTGCTTTTCACTATCAATCCTTAGTAGTCAGTTCCAATGGTGTTTTTCCCATAATATTATTGCTTGTAATCCTCAGATCGAACAGTAGTGATAGTTGCCATCTTATATTTATTGGTACTGCTTATTGACGTCTTAGACCATCATGATCATGTCATCACTTAAATTGTTGCTCTGCAATATTTCATTTAATGTTTGTATTTTCCTTTATTCATAATTGATCTTTGGTTCTTGAAGGCTGTGCTACTCTTTCATGGTATCCTAAAAGGAATTCTCTCATCTCGTCGATTCCCCTATATGATCGTTCTTGCCTTGGCTGCTTGAAACAACGATATAGTATCATGGGTGTATTTGTTTTGTCTATCCGCAGCCTTTATGGTCAATAGCACCATCATTGACTAGTATTAATCAATGCTTATTAGATTTATTTCTACATCCCATGGCTCATCATGCGATCTGCTTGTATATTTTGATGGTTTAATAATTACTTATGTCTACTTAAGATGGATTATCTTAATCCAGTTTTTTCTTCCATTCTTGTACCATTTATAATGAGGGACCTTCCAACACTTTGCAATTTTGTCTCTTTGAGAAACTAAACAAAATTGAGATATTTAGTTGTCTTGTAATTAAATTGTATTATAATTATTTATTATTTGTATATTTATTTATATTTTAATAGTATTATTATTCATTATTATATCCTATTTTAGAAAGGGGGCATCACACTAATTTCATTGTAAATGTGTCATTGACCCTTTTGAAATTGGTTTAGTTGCTCTGCAATTGTATGGTAGGGTAGAAATCGTAGATTTGTATATCCTCTTTGAATTCTTCAACTTAATCCAACCTGAGCCAATAGAGAGTACATGCTAGGGCATACAAGTAGGACAAGTACAAAAATCTATTCAATGGGAACTTGGCGATCGTCTCATGCAGATTATCACTAATCCATCCAGCCCAGTCCAAATAATTGAACCCTGCACAAATTACTTGATTGAAGAAAAACATCCATTCATCTAGGTTTAGGGTATCTTCATCTCCTTTGAGCCTGTGCAATAAAACAACCATATTTGCGTTTTCCCCTTTCATGAAAGTCCTATATATGGTGTGGGGTAATTTGGATTATCTCGACCTAGGGGGTGAGAACCATTCTCTAGCAATTGTATTCCTGTATATCCTCTTTTTGTTGTTGAATTTGTATTGTGACAACACAAAATCCCAATTTGCATACTGCCTCCTATTTGGTAGACAAAAGAAATTTTGAATGGTTGCCCGATCGAGAGTGTCTAGAACTTGATCATCAAGTGTCTTGATCACCCTTGTGCTGAAATCATATCTATTGATACACACCACTACTAAATCAACACATTGTATAGCTACCGAGAATCCTGCGGCTTGAAGTAATCCACTCTCTACCAACATTTGGGTAATTGGGTACCTATTAGGATTTTCTACTCTTCTCTAAAACTCATTTAAGTCAACATAGCTCAATTTGGTATCTCCTATTTTGGCAGCTGCACATTCTAGACTATTGAGGTGGTCATACCATAGATGTTTGAATTTCATTGTTTCCGCCTATATTCCTTTTAATTTAAACACGTCAAGGATATATTGCCCCCAAATGCTTAAAATCCTAGATCAAATTGAGTTGAATAGCTGGGTAACAGTAAAACTTACCAGTTTGATAATGCCCTTCGCTAGGACAATTTTGTGCCCTAACTTCTTCCTTTGCCCTCCTTCGTTGCAATGAATTGCAAAAAAAGGATGAATTTTATGGCATAAAGAAGAGCCATTAATGCTAGTCATTCGTACATTAAATTCTTGTATCTACCACTCAATCCTGCTACTATACCTTCTGCCTTGGGTTCTTGAATTCGCTATTGGTCCCGAAGACAGTTCAAAAGAGCATTCAATACCCTTTATTGGGTTCTGACAACGTTTTTTGAACTTAGCTTTCTTTAGCTTTCGGTCTTGATCTACTTTCAATCCATCTTCTGATGTCGGGCTCCTACTTGGTTTCTAGTTTCATCTCTTTCCTGACTTAAAAAAACCCCTTTTTTATGAAGTGTCGGTGAATGTACCGACGTATCGATCTGACTATCAGACCTAAAGTATTGTATAAGCAGTTTTGAAGTCTTTGTTGGGTTCCGAAAGTACTTTTGGAACTTAATCAATCTTCTTTTTAACTTTTAAACTTCATCTGTGCAATTTATAATAATTGTTCCATCTTGCATGTTGGGCTTCGATGGAGGTTCTTGAACCAACATCAGATGCCGATATGCAACTTTAAACTAAGCTTTAAACACTTGAAGGAGAGTTGGAACAAATCATATGAAAGAAAGTGAGTGCCATTTGTGTTGTTGGGCACTGCCAAGGGAGAGATTAACAGATGTTAACCACACATTGAAACACCAAGACTCAAGCTGTTCTAAATTAGATGTCGGGACCCGACAAATGCCCTCGAACTTGAACGTAGACACTTTGCGTAAGACTTAGACAAAGACGATTTAGGATTGGGTAAAGGTGACTTGGACAACCTTTGTCAAATGCAATGTCGGGGACCGACAGTGGAGGTGGAATGTGATAGAGACTGTGAAACCCAAGATTTGGCAGGGACAATAGGTTTAACCTTGTTCTAAAAGAGCCGTCGGATCCCAAAATGAGTTCCAGAACACGATATAAACTCCGACAACTTTCAAGAGGACTTGGAAGACTTGAAATAAAACCCAAAATCATAAGTTTCAAACTAGGGGGCCGAAACTTATGCAACAAACATTAATGTCTCTTTGTGCAGAAAGTCCTTAGAATATTGCAAACAGGGACATCTGTTAGATGATCTCTTAATCCATGCAAATGAAGCAATGACAGAGAGTGATACTCAAAATCATTGGCAAGTTGAACGCTGCTTAGTTGAACATCCTTTTTAAAGGCAGTTACTAGCGTTTTGATTAATTGGCAAAAGCAGGTTTTGAGGCAGTTTCTAGCGTTGGTCTATAGATTATTCTTGTAATAATTTGGGTCGGGGTTGGTGGATCGTGTGTCCTTGGGATATTTTGTTTCATCTTAAGTTTGTTCCATAATAGTTTTTAATCAGGAGGTGTGGTCTTTTCCAATAGGGAGGTTTTTGTTGGGGTTATTTTTTCTCTAAGGTTGTTTGAGATAATTATTTGTCTTAGTTTCAAGGTTTTATTTGACTTAAACTCTTGTTGGAAACATGTTTTTATTTTTGCCTTGAAAGGTAAAATTTGTTTAAATGTTTTCTAAGGTTACTGGGCTTAGGATTTTAGAGGTTACTGCTTAAGTCTGATTGAGCTATCAAACAAAATCAGCGGACTTAGGATTTTAGAGGTTATTGTCTAAGCCTGGTTGTGTGGTCAAACAAAATCACCAAGTATTCATTTATCCATTGATCAAACAATTGCTGTTAGGTTCATCCAGTTAACACTCCTAAGTCAAATGGCACAATTGTTAACAATTGGCTTGCAAGGTTTTCTTGTGTAAGTGATTTATCTTGAAATTCAAAAGACATTATGCTCAAATGAGCGCACACCTGTGTGTGTTTTCATCCTTTGATTTCAAATATCTGATTTGCCTTTGTCAAGGGTGTGCTTGCATGAAGGTTTTACTTCTTTGATGAATCTAAATGGAGTTCTCTGTTAGACACCAGCCTCAAATAGAAAATCTTAACTGTTGATTTTTAACATAGTCTTTCCCATACACAGGTGTGTCTGGCTTCACAAAAACTGATTTGAAAATTTGAAATAAAACCTGCTTTTAAAGGTGTTCACCAATATACAAGGCTGATTTAACTTTATCGATTTTGCTTTTGTCAGGTGCACATTTCACAGTGCAAACTTGTTCTTTAGAAACTCAACCTCATTATGCCTTATCACTAATCAGGTGCACCATTCCTGGTGCAATCTGGACTAATATATCATTCATCATTGTTTCCATTAATAGGTGTGCCCCCAAATAGATGTTTCCCGACTCACCAAAATGGAAGACTTTTCCATTCATGGGTGCATACATTATAAGGGAATCACAACCCTCACCATCAAAACCTGCATTCTCCTCCCTAAGGTTTCCATCCATTCTTTGACATGAAATGATTTTGAAAACATTGATCACTGATTTTGCAAAGCATATTTAGGAAACAGACAGAAACCACAGATGAACAAAGCCAAGCTCTGAACATGGTTTGTGTTTTTAATTAAAAGACTAGGGTTTGGCTTGAAACTTGACTCATGACAATTTTTTGGTCTGGGGACAGCAGGCATCACACTAGATTTTTCAAAATCACGGCGATTCCAAGATCCCTGACATGGTCTAGGGATGCTGAGGTATTCCTAGTTGTCTTGGAAACAAGAGGGAACTCCAAGCTGTCCCCTGCACTGCAAGGCAGTCCCAAGAATGTTTCCCATGATAAGTGGCAGTTGTGGGATAGCAGAGGGATGTCTTGTTGGTATCCCGGGGCTGCCCTTGTCTTGGAAAACTCAAGATTTGTTTGGGATGGCAAGGTAACAGGGGAAACACATTCTTCTGGAACAATGCTGAATTATACAAATAATATCTCGAGATATTAATCTTAACGCTTTGAATATGGTTCTATCTTGACTCTTGAGCTAACATGCATGATTCTGTTGTACGCCTTCAGTTTATTATGTTGCCATGTAGGTAATATTTCAAATATAAAAATCACATGCTAAGCAGTTACATCTGAAAATTTTTCCCTTATATTTTAGGAGCTCTCTCCACTGATTTTATTTCATAAGTTAGGATACTTTATTGGATTAGAACATTATCTCTTTCTGTAGCAGATGCCTTGAGACATGTCAATGTATGATTTGAGGGTTTATAATATATATATTTGATTTCAGTTAATCATTTGGTGTGTTCTAAGATTGTATTTGATTAGGAATTTACTGTTATCTTTCTCATTGTGTAATCAAAGAAGTGAGCTTCTATTTTTTAAAATTTGCAGGTCCTAACCGTGAATCAGGTGTTCGAAATTCTCATCATGTATTTAGATTTCAAAGATTGGAAGAAATCTCTAATTCAGGTTATACCACAGAGAAAAAGATCTGAAGTTGATTATAGTGACCCAAGTAATGAGGCAAAGAAGATGACTGTTTTTAATGATAATAGCAGAGAGGAAACTTCTTGTACTTTTGAGTCTACTGAAAAGGAGGAAGTGACACTTCAAACATAAAATTATTTATAGAGGCTATGTTTAAAACTTAATATTGCCGATCAATTCAGAGATAGAGCCTTGAAGTTGTTTCTTCGTTTATTTATACTCGTCTGCATTTATATGCTTTTCATGAACACAAGTATTTTGATTATACGGATTGAAATGGAAGTGTGCATTGATCTCTCGTCTTTATGCAATATATTCTATTTTTAGTGCACTTATAATGGCTCTTCGAGGTGTGATATAATTCATAAGAAAAAGGTTTAACAATTAAATGCTTTTGCTTCTTTTCCAGTTATTTTGACATGGAAACATGTTTCTTCTCAAATATGCAACACTTTTACAGGTCATTCCTCATCTTTTGAAACACAATATAGAAATGTATCTTGATCTCGATGATGCTTCATAAAACCTAGTACCTGTGCTGTTTTGTGGTGCAGTGGGTTCAAGGATAGGGAGTAAGTACAGACTCTAATTGAGAAAGTGTTCTGTTGTATTTAGAAGATTGAATTTTCCTGTCAAAATAAAGAAATTCAGTGACCTGTATTTTTCTAGTGAGGACAACATTTCTGGGACTGAACTTTTTGGGTCGGGTAGCCTAGAGAAAAAAAGACTATTTTGTCTAATTAGGTCACAAGAATGTGCATTTTATTCAGATACCAGAAAAATAAATTCAATTAGATTTTCACTCTACATGGATTGAGTTCTTTGTATCTATCATGTAATTCAGCGAAGGAGATTGCAGGGCTGTTGAAGGTGGTACCAGGGTGTGTATATATATATATAGCAAATGGCCCAGAGCCAGACTTGTTGATAAGACTTTTGGGGAGATATACAGTTAGTGACTTTCTTTTGTGGCAAACTTTTATAGAGAGAGAGAGAGAGAGCAAATGGCCCAGAGCCAGACTTGTTGATAAGACTTTTGGGGAGATACAGTCAGTGACTTTCTTTTGCGGCAAACTTATTCATTTCAAAGGGTAAACTTTTTTGATCTGGAGCTATGAACCAGCGAGGTCACAAACAGGATACCTCATCCCCAACTTAATAATCAATAATAAACCAATGAGGTTTGATCCTTGGTGGCAAGGACACCACCACCACAATGTAATTATCACACTATGCTAATAACAACAATGGCAGATTTCATTTTCATCGATCTATGCTGCTACAATTCTTTGGGCTGAGTTTTTCTTCATGTACTGCATCGTAGCTGTTTTGGAATATTAGAGGGCCTACCCTTTTCTCTAGAAGTGATGAGATGGAAAGCTACTTCCTCATCGGTGCTATGACTAATAACTTAAACATTGAATGTGGGGATTATCTAATGAAATTGAATAAACATGTTTTTTTGGACTGTAGATAAGAAAATGTATGAAAGAAAAAATTTCCTCTATGATTTTTTAGAATACCATCAACTTTAAACCCTGCAGGTAACCAAACAAAAGAATTTAGACCATCTGATGGTAGCCAAACAAAAGAAATTAGACTCTGATGACATTTTCATATTTAGAAAAGAGAAGGAAAAAAAATCAAACCTACCAGAGCAAAGTTGTACCAGAGCAAAGTTGTAGGCTGACTTAATCCATATAGGTCTAGCAATATTAAAATCTCCAACACTTGTAACCAGTTGCAGTCATAAAAATCTCTGACCGGTGGGCAATAATATAGGTTTTATAAAAAACCTTTAAATTTGTCAAGGTTTAACTGATGCCCTTTTTCTTCACATCCTCAAGTTTTTGATATCCAGATCGATAATGCTCCTCAACGCCCCCTGCCACCTCTCCTCTCCCCCCTTGGTTTCCTATTGAAGAAATTGACTGCTGGGCTATAAAATTTCCCTGGAAAAGAAAACAAAAGGAGTTTTAAAGGTTTTTTTTATGCAGTTTTCGAGGAATAAACTGATATTTTTCTGGAGCAGAATTTACCATGAATGATCAAGATAAAATGGAGGTCAGACGAGCTCGGCTTTGTTGAATGAAATTTTTTTATTTTAAAAAAATATTGTTCTTCTGATTGATACAAAAGGAGGTTGTGTTTTCACTTTGAGCGTCAATCTTTCAAGGGGTTCGCTGGGTGATTTTGTGAAGGCAGGGGCCTTAGTGGGACAGATTTGCAAATGCAAGACCTTTTTTCATAGTTGCATGGGGACGGGGGTACTTGGGTACTTTGGGTACGTGTACAGGTACGGGTACGGCTATTTTTCAAAACAGGGGACGGGGGTACGTCAATTTTTTTTTATAATATAATTTTTATATTTTATTAAAAATCTGAAAATATGAGTCATGACATTTGAGTTTTCAAAA
>MU227828.1:792044-823165 GCA_018584345.1 Thuja plicata | reverse complement strand
CGGAAAGAAATCCAACATAGAATGATAGTGACCTGGAAGAATAAGGGTACGGAGCCGTCGCCATGATCTGTTGGTGGTTTGTCGCTGATGAGTAGAAGCACTGCGAGGTCTCACAGATCTGGAGTGATCGATGGTGGAGGACCATGAGGGCCGCTTCACACGCCGAGTCGAGGGTGAGGGCGAGAAGAAATCCGTAATGAGCTTCTCTATGACCAGCTTCTGGGGAAATAGAATCTGCAGGGTGTGGTCATGGAGCCGAACCGTCTCCCGTAAATAGAGTGCTAGACATTTCTGGTCAGAGTAGCAGAAGAAGGAAGTCAAGGAGCTGTAATCTCTGAATAAGCAATAAAATCTCCCTCTGATCTCATAGTATATAGGGCAGTGGAAAATGAAATGTGCCTCGGTCTCAATCTTAGACAATGTGCATAAACTGCAAATACGATCCTCTTTGTCAATATGATGATCAGTCTGTGCACGCAGGCGGTGAGAGCTGACTCTGAAAAATCCTAGCGTGATCCGGAGAGCATGGCACCAATGCTATGATAAATATTTGGGTCGAACGATGATCCCATCCTGGATGTGTAAGAAGTGCTCAGCATAAAAAGCCATCATCGGACACAAACCCCCACTAGGGTTGGTCCAGGTCGAGATGATGTACTGCCTGTAGATGTCAAGTCTGACATGCTCATTCAGCTTCTGTCTGGAGGGGAGAAGATGAGTCGGAGCATCCAAAGAAAACTGGAAGGGGGGTAGGCGATCAATATCAATCCTGATGGAACCCAAAAGGGAAGTGGCCTGAGCATACCAGCAACGAGCTCTAGAGGAGGTGTCAGATCTAGCCAACTCAACTGAAGAGAAATAGGCGAGGTAAGAGTATCTACTTTGGCCATCCAAAGAGTCTGCGAAGCAACGTAGGCGGTGAAGAAACCAAACCAAGTCGAAGATGGCTCCCAACCTAAAGGGATGAGCCCCGAACTCTGCCAGGATGATGCTATGGGAGGTGGTATGATGACATCTGATGATACACCAAAGGAGGAGAGTCTGTATACGCTCAATAGAGGCCTAGTCGAAATTAAGGAGGGATGGTCCCCAAACAACAGAGCCATAGAGTACAGTAGGCCTAACCAGAGAATCCAGGAGGGATAACTTGGACGAGGTGTCTAAAGCACTGTCTCTCAATCAAGGCGAGGGCACCCATCCCTTTGCTGATCCTTGGATGAATAGCAGGTCTCAAACTAAAGCGAGGACCAGAAAAATTAACCCCGAGGTATGTGTATGCGGAGGCAATCTCGATCTCCTGCCCTTGGAAGTAGAAGTGTAAATGCGAGGTCTTCAAGCAGTTGAAGACCATGACCCGTGTCTTCCCCAGATTAACCACGAGCTGTCTCAAGTCACAAAAGGAGGCCAAGATATCAAGAATTCTCTGGAGACCCTCAGGTGAGGAGGCTACGAGAATCACGTCATCAGCAAAAAGAAGAATGGAAACTAAGACCTGGTGTAAATAGCAGCCATCACCAGGAAGAGACGAATCTCTGATGAAACCCTCGAGCTTGTTAATGTAGATGCCAAATAAGGTGGGGGAAAGAGGGAATCCCTATTTCACCCCAATAGTGCTCTGAATAGGATCTGAGAAGCCCTCCAGGGTCCTGAATCTGCCCACAACACGCTCGTAAAGTCTCATAATAGCAGTCAAAAGAATCTCAGATATCCCAATGTCTCTAAGTCTTTGAAAAAAGGCCACCACCTGAGGGACAAAATCAAACGCCTTACGACAGTCAATGAATCAACAATAGACTTTCACAGAGCGATAGTGAGTCTCCTTAATGATCGCCTGTAGTGTCAAGATGTGGTCCATGGTCTGATAATCTGCACGGAAATCGACCTGACCTCTAGCCCTGCAGTCCAACCTATCAAGCTGTGAAGAAAGGATAGTGTTCAATGTCGTGGCATAGAGTTTGGCAAAGGTATGCCCAATCATGATGGTTCTGTAGTTGCCGGGGTCCGATAATGATCTAGTCTTGTGGATCAGATGGATCACATGTCTCGACCAAGCCTCAGGGAAGCCGGCGCAAACCACTCTATTAAAGAGTGTGGGAAGATAAGAGCCTAGTATCATGATACCGAGCTTGAGGAGCTCCGCCTGAAAACCATCCTCGTTAGCCGCTCTACTGCATCTCATAGATCTGACGGCCTTGTAAATGCTGGATGCAGTGACGATATGGCAGTGAGGGGGCGGGATGAGGTGGAGAGATGGCTGGCCCAGGATGTCATAGAGAGTGGAGGTGTGGGAGATGAGGGAGGCAAGGTCGATGGTTGAGGGCGGAGGGGGGTGCCGTGGGAATAAGGTACGCCAAAAGAGCTTAGGATCCTGGGTAAGTGTGTTACACAAGGCTCTGCACTGTGAAGCAATGAAAGAATGTTTCTTCGCGCGAAGAAACTGGTGGTAAGAATAATGGAGATCAACATAACCAGAAGGGAGGGACTCAAAGGCTGAACGTAATTTGCAGTGGAAAGCTTTACAGTCATCATCGAACCAACGGTTCATGGGGCAAGTGTTCTGACGTTTAGATCTGAAGATAGGGTGATGGGGGATGGAAAGGAAAGCCGACTCCCAAATGGCCTTGGTTAGTAGGTCAAACATGGCGGTAACATGGCTAAACTCAGAAAAGGTCACAGGGGAGAGGAGTCGACGCAGGTGGAAGGTGAAAAGGTTAGAATCCCCCTCAGTATAGTGGAAGTGGACATGGTTGTGGGCGTGTCCCAAAACTGTCGGGAGGCTGGGTGGGTGGGGCGGGCGAAGGGGGGGGAGAGAAACGGAGCACGAGGCTCAAAAGAGCATGATCAACCAAAGGAAGGTGAGAGATGGAGAAGCGGCGGATGGAGGGGACAAAGGAGGCAGTAGTGAGCACATAATCGACCACACTAGCGCCACTGCCATGAGGCCAACATGTGAAAAGCTCAGAACCGGGAAAGCAAGAAAGGCCGTTCAGAATGATCAGATCGAAAGACTCACAAAGCTGAGGGAGGTGGCAACCATAAGTGGATAACGACCCGCTGTAGTCTTCTGAGGTACGCTGAAGCCCAAGGCTGGCCGGATCTAACTTGGAAGTGCAGGTCCAATCAGTGTCCCGATCATGTATAGGTGACTATAACTCTTTAGTCCGTGCATTGAAATCTCCAAGGATGAGGATATCACCCGAGGCACTGAATCTAGAGATGCCCTTCAAAAGATCCTGAAAAGGATCCCCATCCTCGACACTAATGGCATACGACGAGGAGGCCGGTGGGAAGTAGCAAGCCGCGATGAAGATATCTCTCTGGCGGTGACAAGCATGGTGTACCCGTATCCACATGAATCTAGCAAATATGTCTAAAAGGACAATGGAAGTAGCGCTGAAAATTTTAATAATTTAATATAGGTAACTTTTTAAAATATAATTTTTTAATATTATATAATATATAATTAAGTTATTTAAGATGTATATTGAATGAATATTTTATTAATATTATTATTTAAATTTTAAATTAATATATTATTATTTAAATAGTAGCTTTTAAGGAAATATAATTATTTTTTGATAGTAATCCGAAGCGAGTATTTTTTTAATTTATTATTATTATTCCCAATTAAGAGGCTTACAGTTGTGCTATACGCTTATGCCGTTTAATAATTTTAACATTAATTATATGTTTTTCTGTAAAAAAATATTCTTTTTTATTTTAATAAATGCTATATTGTAGCATAAATAATTTATAATTAACTGATTTTAAAATATAAATTATATGAAATTTTTAATAACATTAAATTATTAAAAAAATCATATAATAAATCATATATATATATATATATATATATTTTGGTGATATTCACTATGTGGTACTCCTAAATCCAAGGCATGGACGACGGCTCTGGAGGCAACGGTCATGAAGGCCACGGCTATGGAAGGAATGGTTATTGAAGGAACGACCTTGGACGTCTTGGCCAGGGCGATTGAGGTTTTGAAAGTAATGGATCAAAATAGTTACGACAACAGAGACCGAGGGATTAGTGGCTATAGATCGGGTGGATGGAACTATGAAGAAAAGAAGTCGGGAGACTTGGGTTATGCAGGTAATAGCTTTGGCAGAAAGAGCTCAAGAGATTATGGTAATGAACGCTATGGGTATGGTGGACATGGCAAAGCCGAAACATAATACGACGTCAAAGGGTTTCGAATCGGAGGTTAAAGTCAGTGGATAAAACCAATGAGAAGATGGGTGGGCTATAAAATACAAAACGATCCTAAGAATGAGAGGCCGAAACACAACAGGTGGGCACATAAAAATATGCATCAAGCAAGAGTGAATGGTAGCGGCAGGTTGCATAACAGAGTGGGATGGATTCCCCCATGACAAAATACATCTCTGAAAGGGGGTGGGTGTTGGAATGGAAGGGATAGGGAGAATCAAGCACCCTTTAGTTGGAAACTTGGGGGTTCCTTTATGTGTCCAAAAAACTTTACTTTCAAACAAATTGAAGGCAAATTCTGGAGCCCAAAAGCACCTAGCAAGAAAGGAATCAGCATCACACCAGCAGGGGTCACTCCAAACATGGATAAAAAGGTAGATGATTTAACCCCTATTAGAGCTACTTCTTTACTGATATGTAATCCACAATGGAATGAATCAGTTATTAGGATGCAAGATAAATCTTTTTTCATGAAATGGATTCGACCGTGGCAGTCCATAGGAAAGATTCAAAAATGGATAGAGAGAAATTGGGGCCACTATTTTGAAATCAAAACCCTTACCAATGAATTCCTCCTTGTCATAAGCCCATCAAAGAAGGATAAGGAATGGATTCTGAATAGTGGCCCTTATATATTGGATGGAAAAGGCATCTATATTTGGGATTGGAAGCCTAACTTTAATCCAGATAAGGAAGAGGTAGAAAATGTAGCAGTGTGGCTGAAACTTTAGAATCTTCCATGAGAATATAAGGATGAGGAAACAATAAAAGCAATTGGGAACAGTTTAGGGACCTTCATCCAAGCTGAGGATGCAGTTGACAGCAATGATCTCTATATATACTCCAGAGTGCTTGTCAATATTCAGAAATGTTATCAGATCCCAGATTATGTGGTCCTTGGATCAGAACATGGAGAATGTAGATTAAAGATTGAGGTGGAGAATGCTAACACTCAAACTACATCACTAAAGGATATTGAAAAAGGTAAAGGATTGGAAGCCAATATATCCATAGAATGGATAAAAGAAATAGAAGAGAAAAGGACCAGATTCCCTAAGTGGTCTATAGAATTTGAGGAAGAGATGATTCTAAGGACAACGCTTTATGAGAAGAACACACGACAAATGGTTCCCAGCCCGAACCCCTCTTGGGAATCTGGGAGACAGGATCATAACAATATTGCTTGCATCTCTACTCGATAGTTGGAAAGCCCAAAGTCCACTCAAATGGTTAAGGAGACTCCTCTCTCTCCAACAATTTACCCCTCAAATAATAACTCAACGAAAGCTCAAATAGTAGAGGAGTGTGAAGGGACATTGATTGTGCCTGAACCATGGGAGGAATTGTTAAATACACCCAAAATAAATAGGCATGCGTCCAAAGATAGAAGCTACAAACCTGACTCCCCTATAGATGAGGGTTGTCATTCAGTGTAGAGGGGACTTTTTCATGAAGACAAGGAGGATTATAATTTGGGATTCTGCAAAGATATTCAAATCACATCGATTAGAAATCTGGATAAGAACATGGAGGACATTGATAATATTGCAGAGCAGAGATGGAATACAGAATCTGAATATGGAACTCAGGAAGAAGAAGCAGATGCAGATAATTTTGACTTTAATGATTAAATTGATATTCTGGAGCAAAGGACAATCAGTCAAACCAAAACAAAGCTAAAAAAACCACATGTGAAGGAAAAACAACAGAGAGGATGCAAATCTACTAAGGCTAGGCTTTCCATGGCTGGAAATGCATCAGACCAGTCAAAATTGCTAAGGTGGGGACAAGGATATCCCTCTTCCCGAAAGCCATGAGGCTCCTATCATGGAATGTCAGAGGCTGCAACGCCCCTGACAAAAGGCGCTTGATCAAAAGATGCCTTGATCAAGCCCAACCAGATTTGGTATTTTTTCAAGAAACTAAGCTAAGTGGTGATGGTATATTACAGTTTCAAAGAAAGTTTGGAAGATGGAATGGATTCTTCACTAAAGCAGAAGGTGCTTCTGGCGGACTAGGAATCCTATGGAAAGATACAAGGGTGACTGTTAATTTAATTGAGGGTAAATATTGGCAACTAGTAAAGGTGCTATCTTTCCAAATAATATGAGCTTTTTTGCCTTTAATATTTATGAGCTATGCAATCAGATAAAGAAACAACAACTATGGAAAAACCTAACAGGGGTTTTAAATAAAATGAGAAATGATTTATTGGTGCTGGGGGGAGATTTTAATGCAATTCTTTCACCAATAGAGAAATTGGGGGGTAAAGGATGGATCAGTCAGAGTCAAAAAGAATTTGCAGACTTTGTGGGTAGTAATGAACTACTAGATGTATGTTTCCAAAATGGAACATACACATGGACAAATAGAAGGATGGGTTTTACCAATATAGCTGAAAAGTTAGACAAATTTCTACTAGGGGGCAATTGGACGGAAACCAAGTGGTTGAGTCAAGCAAAATTTTTACCTATAACAGGATTAGACCACTTCCCAATATGTTTAAGGTTATTGGAAGATGCAACTCCAGAACATGCACCGTTCAGATTCAAAAAAATGTGGTTTAGAGAGGTGAGTTTTATGGAGTTGATCAAGGCACGGTGGACAAATGCCCCACAAAGTTTGGTAATTGTGCTTTTATTTTCTTTAAAAAACTCCAATCCTAAAAGAGAACTTTAAAATTTGGAATAGGGAAGTCTTTAAAGATATTTTCAATGAAAAGATTAAGCTGGAAGCTGAATTAACTGTTATAAATGAAACAACAGTTCAAGTAGGGATGGATAGTAATCTCTATAATCAAGAAATGGAATTAAAACAAAAATAAAATGAAGTGCTAAATAGAGAGGAGATATTTTGGAGGCAGAAATCACGGGAATTATGGCTGAAAGAAGGTGACAGAAATACAAAATTCTTTCATAACTTAGTAAAGGGAAGAAGATCCTTAAATAAGATATTTACAATAAAAGATGGAAATGGAAATATAGTTGAAGGAGATAATATAAACAGAGTGGAAATAGACTACCTCTCAACAATCTTTGCTAAGAGAGTAGAGGAGGAGGAGGAGGAGGATACCCTTTTAGCAGTAATACCAAGTATTGTCACAAAGGAACATAACAATATGCTTATGAAGCCGATTAGTGAAGTTGAAGTGAAGAAGGCCCTATTTAACATGGGTAGTGATAAAGCCCTGGGACTTGATAGATTTCCCGCTCTGTTCTTCCAAAAAACATGGTGCATTCTTGGCAAAGAATTATGTGGGGTGGCTGAGGAAGCAAGAAGAGGCAAATTTATTTTCAAGGATTTTAATAACACCTTTCTCACTTTGGTCCCCAAGAAAGGAAAGAAAGAAACACTTTCAGATTTTAGACCGATTGCCCTATGTAACACGGTCTATAAAGTTATAGCTGAGGTAATGACCAATCGTCTGAAATTAGTGCTGCCCTCACTAATATCAGCAGAGAAAAGTGGATTTGCTCTTGGAAGGTCAATATATGAGGGAATCATAGTAGTTCATGAGGCTATTCACTCTGTCAAATTAGGGAAGAATTTAGGTATGATGATCAAACTGGATATCCAAAAAGCTTATGATAATGTTAAAAGAGCTTTCTTAATAAAGCAGCTGCGCAAATTTGGGTTTGAATAAGGATGGTGTGACTGGGTGTTGAGCTGTATTTCTACCCCTTGCATCTCAATACTTATAAATGACAGTCCTCAAGGCTTCTTCGATACCACTACTGGTATAAGGCAAGGTGATCCTGTATCACCCTTCCTTTTTATCATTCGTGCTTAAGTTTTAGGGAGAGCAATCAAGCAAGCAGGAAGTCGGGGTGACTGGAAGGGTATAAAAATAGCTAGAGGTTTAGATCCAGTTACTCATTTACAATTTGTAGATGATGCATACTTAATGGCAGAAGCATTTGCTAGAGAGGCCAGAGCCATAAAGGCTACCTTAGATTCTTATAGTGGAGCTTCGGGACAATTCTTCAATTGGGAAAAGTCTGAAGTTTTTTTCTTCAATACATCTATCCCAACCCAACAACATGTTCTTAGGATATTGGGAATGAAAGCAGGTGTTCTTCCTAATAAATATCTAGGTATTCCACTCTTTGCAGGGGCCTCCAAGGAAAATTTGTGGAAGGAACTGGTAGACAGTTGTGTGAAACATTTGGACAGTTGGAAAGGTAAATGGCTAAATTATGCAGGTCAAATTCTGATGCTACAGTTAGTTATATCAGCAATCCCAATATTCTCAATGAGCTGCTTAAAAATCCCCATTAAAGTTTTAAAATACATTGAACAAAGAATGCGAAAATTCTTTTGGAATGGGGGACAGGAAGAGGACAAAATACCATTAGTTGCATGGGATTCTATATGTAAATAAAAAAGGAATGGTGGAGCTAGAATCAGACGGTGACAACTTATCAATAAGGCTTTAGGAGCCAAATTAGTATGGCAAATGTATACCAAACCAACACAACTTTGGGTAAAAATCCTTAAGGCTAAATATTTAGACAACATGGAAGATAACAAAATACTTACTGTCCAAAATCCCATCAGGGGATCTGCAATTTGGAACTTTATTGTAGAATGCAGGCCATTAATTTGTGACCACATCTCATGGTAGATTGGGGATGGAAGGGATGCAACTTTTTGGGAGGACTCATGGAATGAAAATAAAGCTTTGTCAGCTATAAATATTTCTCAGGATTTAATGAACAACATCAAAAATTTATGGGGAGATAAAGTTCGAGATTATATGGAACAGTTTCAAGGATTGTTGGGTCCACAATGGAGGTGGAAGAAGATCAACCTGACAGGTATAAATGAAAATAGTTGCAAGGCCCTAACAAATATTCTAAATAATAGACCACTACAATTAGCAGAGGAAAATATAATGTAATTTGGTGTGCAGAAAAAAGTAGTAATTATTCAGCCAAATTGGGATATAATATCTTACTCAATGAAGATATTGCAGATGAGTGGCCTTATAGACTTTGTTGGGATAATGTCTGCCTACAGAAAGCGGGAGCATTCACATGGATTTCTATTCAAGGAAGGGTATTAACAGGTGAAAGGAGGAAAACATATGGTTTTATAGGCCCATCTATGTGCCCATTATGTAATAATGCTAGTGAAGACACTTATCACCTCTTTGTCCATTGTGAATTTGCCCAACAGTGTTGGGGAATGGTAAAGACAAAATTAAAATTTGTAGGTCCAATGCTCGGATCACTTTTAGACATATTCAAGGGTTGGTGGGGGGATCATAGAAAATCTACCTTCTCCAAAATTTGGACAGTAAGCCCCTCAATAATAATATGGGAACTGTGGAAAGAACACAACAGGAGAATTTTTAAGGATATGTCTGAACCTGTAGAATTTTTTTTTCTAGAATAAATGCTTCAATACATAAAGTAATGAGCTCTGCTGTAAGTAAGCTATATACAAACACAATATTTACATCTTGGGACAGTTATATACACAAACAATGGCTAGGGATAAAAGTCAGATATAAGAATGATGGCAGCTATGGAGGAAGTACAAAGATTAGTAGAAAGGATGTCAAATGGTTCCCTCCAGATAATGGATGGATTAAAATTAACTTTGATGGATCCTCAAAAGGGAATCCGGGGATATCTGGGGTGGGGGCTATAGCGAGGAATAGTGATGGAGATATGGTAGTATTGGCAGCCTAAAAGATAGGCTATGGAACGAATAATATGGCAGAGGCACAGGCGGCTCTACTTGTAGTGCAGCTAGGAATATGATTGGGGGTGGAAAGACTACATTTGGAGGGAGATTCACAGATTATTATAGAAGTTATTAAGAAAAGATATTCCTAGACTTGGTCTATTAACAATATAATTAGGGAGGTAGTAACCCTTCTTCAAATATGAAGGAATTCAGTATTAGCCACACATTACGGGAGGGTAATGTAGAAGCAGATAAAATAGCAAATTGGGCTACTAACATGGATAAAGCGCACACCATCATATATGAGGACTTTAATAAAATTAATCTTGACAATGATTATATTTCGAAATTATAAAGGGACACATTGGCTTCATAACATTCGCCTAATGGAATTTAAATCATTGGCAAAAGATGGCAAGTGGATGATTGACAGGACAGGAATGACGACAACCGATTGTGGGAACTTTCAAGAATGAGGCAATCGAAGAGAAGGCATTTAATGCATTAATGATGGCCAAGCTTTATAATAATTAAAAAGTGTGGGAGAGGACGGGCATCAAGCTTAAATGGCATAACAGGGAAGCAAAGAGAAGGCAAAATTAATATCGCCTTCTTTCTTGGGCAAACAAAAGACAAAGCGAGAGATAACAGAGAGAAAAGAAAATGGAAGCCACATTCTGTTTGGACTCTAAAAAACAAATGAAAGCTTTTAAGGGACGTGCGAGCTTTGAGCGGGTTAAGGGCTTAGTAAAAAATAAAATTGCAACAATGGTGGAGGCTATCAGGGAGGTCATTGGTGATTAATTCCAGGGGCGAAAACTCAAGCGCCGAATTAACCTGGATATGGTTGCGGTTATTGTAGCACGAAGGCTTGAAATTGGTGAGTCGACTGAAGAGGTAAGTAGGATTATAAGGGAATTATTCGATGATGATCTGTTAGGTGAGTTAGATTCGGTGCTCGAATGGTCAATTCCGGGCATCAGGAAAGATATCTCAGAGTGTTTTGCCGACGATGATGATGCTCACAGATATGGGTTAATCCCTTTCCTTTGATGGCGCCCGAAAGTGGATAAACCCTTGATGATCCATAGAGAAAAAGAGGGATGGAAGAAACTCAAGCAGGAAATGGTGGAGCATCAACGTCAGGAGGAGGAAAGGATGATGAAGTTGGAGGCGAAAGTTGCAAGAAAGAAGCGCTCTCAGATTAGGCGCAAATGGAGGAAATATGTATAATAGAGATGGCGGGGAACCCAAATTTTGAAATGGATAATGGGCTCTTTTTTGACAGTTTTGCAGGATGTTAATATGATGAAAACATAGTCAGGAAAGGACTCAAAAGAAAAAGAGAAGCGCGACCGACAAGATAGACATCGATAATCGATGATAGAAGACAGTAGCAGAGCAATGGAGCAGAGCATGATCGAGGAAGAAAAGATAAGTCTCCGTTTTGAAATGGAATGGGTTTTTTTGGTTATAAGCCATAAATGTAATGTTTTAATGCTTAGATTTTACAATAGATTATGGAAAAATACTGTGCAGAAGATAGTGTTAATCAATATGATTATAATTGTAAAGGAGTAGAACTCCTGTAGCTATGATGAAAGGGACAAGCAGGATATATTGCGAACAGTTTATATTGTTATCTTTATTTCTATCTAATAAAAATACACACCTATTACCGACCAAAACAAAAAATATATAAGTATATAATAATTATTGAAATAAATAATCATTATATAAGTATATAATAATTATTGAAGTAAAACAATGGTATATTCGGGATCATAAACTTAAAAAGGCTGTGCTAAAATACGATATTTGGAAGGGTCATGCTCTAGTGGGAGGATTGTTTCCGCAACGTCTTCTACTCAGCAAACATGAGGCTATGGTGGTGTTTGACAGTATTAAGTGGTCATTGGAAAAACAAAGCTTCAGATTTGTAAAGAATGTCCTGCACATGTATGGTCGTAGCCTTGGGCAAGAATTGGAGGACATAACTTAGTCTGTGGTGTATGCGTTATTAGATTTGTTGGAAATCTTGAACACCCATGATGCGGGTGTGATCTTACCTCCACCTTCACCCCTGATGCAGACCCTCCCAGACCTCAATATACAACCGATTGGAGACACAAGTGCGCTGTCATTTTCTACCACAGCTCAAGCACGACCGACTGGGGATGCTGATGGGCAGCCAACTCCTACCACCGCTCAAATGGAATGTAGAGTACATGGATTATGGGTCATGCCAACGCAGGGTGATCATGGATTATCAAGCTCGCCGGGTTGGGAAACAAAGCCTCAAGGAGATCAACTCGAAGCAATCATGGGTGAACACTCAGGTTGGACACCAAGATCCCAACCACAATTCGATTGCGTGGACCTGAACGCCATGGAGGAGTAGGTGGGTCTTGGGGAATTCATTTTTGTATATGTATAGCATTAATATGCGTTCCTACCAGGGTTATTTTAGTTTTGGGAAGCTGGATGTCATCAACATATTTTGAACATCGAAACTCTAAGGTCATAGTAGTGTATATTCAGTTTATAATCCGTTCTTGGGCGCTCATAGTTGCATGACAACAATATCTCCATATTTCAGTTGGTCAACTATTTTTGTAATATCACGATTGTAATGGGCAAGGATTTTGGGTTTTCTTCCTGGTTCTTTCCGAATGAGCTCTCGAACCAGTTTATACTTATATTAATATATTAAATACACCGAGTACTCGCTTTTGTCTAAAAAAATAAAAATTATTGAAATAAATTTGAAAATAATATATAATATCAATCACTATAAGAAATAAAAACAATATAATAAAATATTTAAAAATTTTAAATAGCTATTTTGAATAATAATTCTATTTAAAATAAAATAAAAATAATGCACCTAATATATTCAATATATGTGTCTCAAATATTTTAATTTTTTTTAACATTGGTGTCCGGCAAATCTTGTGGAAAAAAACTCAATATTCTGAAAAAGGGGTCCTACAAGACCAAATCAATTGAACCAATTATATCAATTGAACCAATCATAAGTAAACTTTACAAATAGTTGAACGAGGAAAAAATAGTGATTTATGATTATGCAATAATATATTGTTTACGACAAGTATAATAAACATGCTATATAACTAAATTTAAAACTATACTAATCTCACTTCTTAATTATTCCAATTAAACTTATTTATTAATAAACTAGAAGAAAAAAATTCTTTAAAATTAATAACCACAATGATTTGTTTAATATTTACTAAATATTATATAATTCAAATGATTTGAGAGAGCATAAATTTTACAAATAATTATTAACCACAATATTTTATTGAATATAAAATAACATTTATGAATAAATAGTTTACTCACGATATATAGTAAGTATTCATTAGAACTCAAAGTAACTTAATTTTTTAATAAATAACTAATAAAATAAATTTGTATGTTACAACCATATAATTTAAAATCATCTAAATTATGTAATGCAAGAAGGTACTCCCCCCTCTAGCCTTCAATCACTCAAAATATGAACTTGTACAAACATTCTTCAAAATAAACAATTAAATTAATAGTCATGGAATTCTCATTGGCTTTTCTTATTCACACATAAATTGGGTTTATATGCAACCCAAGCCCTCACTATTGCTATGCACACTTATCTATGATCGGATTCTGGTAAACTCTTCTCATTCGCATATTCTTCCTCTAAACAATCTTCCTTGTTCTTGTCCATCTCTCCACATATTCACAACATTCAACAACTTAAACTCTATTTACATATAGATATTTGTTCATTATATAATTTTTAATTTTGAGTTTATTTTTTGTCAATTGTATTATGTGGAGGTCTTTTCAATCTTGTTCTTCATTTAGTCTCCCTGTTCTCTCCTTCCTTTCTCTTTCTCCCTTCTTTTTATTGAGTTCTAGGTCTACAATCAACTATCTTTCTTCTCTTTATGCGCTCTTGTATCTTGATGATGGATCATAGAGCGTGATCCGAAATGTTGATGATAAAAATTCTCACATAATCGAATCCAAAAGCTATCTAGCAATCATATGAATTATAGAAATCTAATAGATTTAACTAACCTAAACCTATCTAACATTCATAAATTGTGGCTTAATCGCAACTTTCTCTACTCTTTTGGATCAATGGTCTCTCTTACCACTTAGGGCCCATTTGTTTCGTGGAATTGACCATGAATTGGCATTTCCAAATTCCAAAATTGTTCAATTCAGTGTTTGTTTGCAAAATAAAAAATTGGAATAGGTTTTTGCGAATTCTAAATTTAGGCCATTTTGAGCATTCCACATTTCCACCTCAGACCCTGGAATTAGAATTGAAAAGTGGAATTAGAATTGAGAGTATTATTTTGGGAAGGAAAATCCATTCCCATTTTTGTGTCTATATATATATATATATATATATATATATATATATATACATGTGTGTATATATACATGTGTGTATATACACATAACACATGTATATATACACACGAGTGTATATACACACATGTGTGTATATATGTGTGTGTATATGTGTATATATATATACACAAATGTGTGTATATATGTGTATATGTGTGTACATGTATATATATGTGTGTGTGTATGTGTGTATATACACACACATGTGTATGTGTATATGTACACACACATGTATACACACACACACACACAAGTGATACACATATATATACACATGTGTGTATATGTGTATATACATACATATATGTGTGTATGTGTGTATATATACACACATGTGTATGTGTATATATACACGTGTAGATATACACACATGTGTGTGTATATATGTTTATGTGTGTGTATATATATATGTATGTGTGAAAAACAAAAGTCCAATTCCAATTCCAATTTTGTGGAACCAAACACATAATTTGCATCTTCTAAGTCATCTTCCAAGTGAATCAAACAAGACAAGGCCATATCTAGAATTCATTTTTAGAATAGCAGAATTCCAGAATTGGCTATTCCAGCATAGACGAATTCACCGGTCCCAGGGAGCTTTCTCATCACGCCCTCCTTTCATGCTTTCAACGGTCCCACTTTATCATGTGTTTTTTTGACCTTCTTTATGCCGCCACGTTATGAGAATATATGGCTTTCATATTTTCGTATGGATGATGCGTTTTTGTCTTTACACATACTTACTCACCTCTTCCCAATGACCTCCGTTTCTATTCAACCAATCGATGCCCTTTCATTCTTTAATTCCCCACTTTTTACTTGGTTTTAAACCTGCAATTTATAATCTTCCTCTTGGCCGTTATCCGTTATTATGTACAACACCTGTCAATTGTATTTGACTCAAGCTTTTCTAAAGCATTTCATTTTATCGTTTCTCCTTTATGATTTGCTGGATGTTTGCACAGCCTAACAAAGATTGTGAAATTTGGCCTTACGCCTGCCAATTATTTGTTGCTTTGGTTGAAAGTAGTAAGGCCTATATGCCAAGTCCAGACTCTGCATATTCTGTCACGAGACGTCTTTGATGCATTTTCTTTCTCTACCACTTCACGTGTTACGTCTGTATTTCCACATCTAAAAATGTACCCATATTTGATTATGATCAGATGCTCCATACAGACTTGAATACATATGATATATTCAACCAATCTCTTTTTTAATCTTTTCTTTTCGCCTTCCGTGGTCATACTCGACCTCTGCAAGCGGAATGAGAGAGATGCTAAGTGAAAACCAAAATGAAATAACAAACTAACAGTTGTTTTTGGTGGTGCCATTGTCTATCCGCCCAAGTGCTCCTACACCATTATAAGATGTCTATAACATAGATTCTCACTGTTACATTAATTAATCAATTAAACAAATATTTTTGATTGACCTAGAAAGGCTAAAACTAATAGAATGAGCAAGTTATCATAGTCCTTAGATTGAATCAATCCCATTCGTTGATTATAGGGCTATACTTTTTGTTGATTATATCGTTGATTTGGACGCTAGCTCAAACGGTGGGGATGGAGGCTTGAGGTTGTGGGTTACCCCCATGGTCTCGAGTTCGAAACTCCCTCCGGATTTACCTGGTGGGACCAGAGTTTGAGCCCGCGGTCTCACCCAGGGGGAATTAGTTTCGCCCTAGCTTGCACAGGTACCCAAGCTCTGGGCTGCTGGTCGCTGGGCTAGGTCGCGGGGATACCCCCTTGTTAAAAAAAAAAAAATCCTTATGCATCAAATAAAAAGATTTTTAGTTTGATCACTCATCTAATTGTTGTTGTAGGCATGAAGGAAAGGAAGTGGAAGATGAGGAAATTCCATTAGGCCCCGTTTGTTTGAGGGGTGGAATTGGAATTTGGGAGAGAAAACCTGGTTTTGACTCCAAATCTTTAGTTTGGTTGCTTACATTGGAAACTCTGAAAACCTGGTTATGGTTTTGATCTTCCCATTTTACTCAAAAAACAAGGATTTGCAACTTCCATCTAAAAGGTGGAATTCATTTGAAAACCTGGTTATGGTATTTTATTGGCCCATGTTCCCAAAATTGGCTCATCTTCCCAAAACTTTTTCATCTTCCCGGTCCACCAAACAGTCCAAATTATCTTCCCACAATGCAAAACCAGAATCTCAAAACATTATTATGAGATAATAAGGTTTTGAGTCAAATTCCAATTCCCCAAACAAATGGGGCCTTAGCTAAGAAAGTGTTGAGGTCCTTTTGATCTTGGCTATTTTTCTTTTTAATGATTTTTTATCATAAATCTTAGTTGGATTTTTTTTCAATTTTTTTTTTGTTTTCTTAAAGATCAAACTTGTTATTATTCATTGTTTTTGTATAGATTTTAGTGACATTTTTTTCTTAGTGAGCGACTTTTGCTAAGGCAAATATTTTTGTCTTGTTTTTATATTGCAAATAATATTTTTAATTTTTTCCTTTGATAGGGAGGCATTGCCTCCATGGTGTTTGTGTTGAAAAGGAAATAAAAATACATAAGTACATAGAAGCTACAATAATTGAACTCATAATAATATGAATTTCTTCTCTATATTTCAGTCAAATGCATCACACTTATATAAGAGTTTGATCTCCTACACTAAAGGAAACCCTTGAAATAAATTTCCCAAATATATTAAGTTGTTTTAACAATTCAACAAATTTGTATATGTAATATATTAACCTACTTAATAAACTATAATGTATGCCTAATTATTTTATGCATAATTATTACATTTATCCTATGATGCAATATTTCTAATAGCCCCTTATTGCATCATTCTTTAAATTGGGATATTGGACTAGCAATACTTGATGATCATATTCAATAGATCATCATAAATTATGAGTAGGGACATACACATCTACTCATAACAAACAAGTGTGGAACTAGCCTCACTCTTCTCACTATACTTTCATCCAAGGATGGTGACAAACACTTCTACCCATGGAGCCAAGGATATGGACTACACATCTATCCTAGGTCTTACATCATGTTTGGATAGGAACAAACACATCTATCCCACATCATGGTTATGACTAGAGACACATACATCCAATCATAATCAACAACTTTTCTGATTAGAGACAAATACTTCCAATCACTTACACCATCTTGTGAATGGGGAGAAACACATCAATTCATAAACAATCAACAATTGTGATTGGGGACAAACACATCCAACGATAAATACAAACAATTTATTTGATTTAGAAAATATTTTCCTCACACTAATTTTGTGTGGAAGGTCTTTAGTAGTCACAGCTTCAAAAAGGCATTCTTAATCATTATTTTTTGCCAATGCCTCATATGTATTTAGCTTGCATTCAAGGAAATCCTTGGCACATTGAATGCAATTCTTAATAATGTGTCCCTTCTTGCAATAGTAGCACAAAATACTACCTTGAAAACAATTAAAATATATATTATACCTTCAGGATAGCATCTAGTTTGTTCAATGAGAACAATATTGCTATAAATAGAAGACATGTTATTTAACAAAATAGCTTTTGCATCATCGTTGTCCACTTTAACATTTATCCCAATTAGTTGATTCAATAAGGATTAAAACTTATTGATATGTTGAACAATGTTGTCACCTTCCTTCATTTTCAGCTCAGATATTTTTTCTTTAATCCCATCTTTGTGCTTGATGATTTTGATCCAAACAAAGCATTCAAATCATACCACACTTCCTTTGAGGTTTTCAATAAGTTAATGTGGCGGAGGTAAGCATCCAAAAGTCCAAGACTAATCAAAGTTATTGCTCTTCGATCCTTTGCATGCCACTTTGTACTTCCATGTGTATCAGCTGGCTTTATTGTTTCTCAACTTACTACATCCCACAATTTTTTAAAATAAGAATCAACTATAACTTGATTTTCCATACGTAAAACCCTAAACCTTAATATTTCTCCAATAAGTACTATTTTTCTTTGTTGCCTATCTTGATGCAGAAAGCGACATGGTAGACAAAAAAAACATGCATATCATACGAAAAGATACATGAATCTTCATGCATAATAAGTATGTTATAGATCATCCTATTACATGTCGTAGGAAACAGAGGAAACAAAGGGTTAACAGAGTAAAAGAAAATCCTGACAATCAGAGTTTGTCAGTTCTGATTTGATATATGAGTGATATTTTTCAAAATCTTTGCCGCCCATGCAACTTTTGAAATGAATTTATTTTTATTAATTTTTTTGTGTAGATTTTTTAATTTTATTTTTTAAAATATTAAGTATGTATTTCTTTATTTTATTTTTAAAAATTTACGTTAATTTTTAATATTATTTTTTAGGTTGCTTTGTTAAGTTGCTTTGTTAAGTTTGAGATTAGGAAAATAAAATAATTCTCAATATAATTTGAAATCTTGAAATGAAAAACAAAATTTATTAATGTGAATAAAATTAAAAACTAAATTAAGAATAAAATTAAAAACTAAAATAATTTTAAATTAAAATAAAATGACTAGTCTGTAATAAATTAACCATATTAAATAAAATAATATTGAGAAGGAGAAGGTAAAGGGAGGGAGAGAACTACACATGGGGTAGACTAAGAGGCGAGAAGCCTAGAGGGGGAGAGAGAGACGTGAGTGACCTAGATGGGAAATAAGGGGATGATATAAATGGAGGGGGATATAGAGAGGTGGATAATGTGTGTGTGTGTGTGTGTGTGAGAGAGAGAGAGAGAGAGAGAGAGAGAGAGAGAGAGAGAGAGAGAGAGAGAGAGAGAGANGTGGGAGAGAGAGAGAGAGAGAGAGAGAGAGAGAGAGAGAGAGAGAGAGAGAGAGAGAGAGAGGTATCAACATTGGATATACCCTCAACCTTATGTACCCTAAACTTTGTACCATTGATCTTGCACCCTAAACCATATGCAGAGAGGGAGAGGTGATGGGAGAGAGAAGAGTAGGAGAGAAGTAATGGGGAGGGTGAGGGGGAGGGAGGTCTCGAGGGAGAGAGAGAACTAAAGAGGGGGTGGATAGAGAGGGAGATAGATAGATGGGTAAAGAGGGAGGGGAGATAGAATTATTAAACAATATTATAGAATTATAGTTAGAGTTGGGATTAAAAATGTAAACCTAATTTAATGTAAATGTTAGGGCTCATTTGGTTTAGTGATCAATTAGGGTTGATGTTAGAATTCAATTTGGTTTGGTGTTAGGATTAGAGTTTTATTTTATTTAGTGTTTCATTGTGATTAGGGTTAGGATTCAAATTTTTTATCGTGTAAGGTTTAATATTCAATTACGCTTAGGTTTACAATTTATTTTTATTTTGTTTGAAGGTTATGATATAATTTAGTTTATTGTAAGGGTTCATTTTGGTTTAGGGTTTAATTAGGGTTTATATCTAGGTTTAATTTGAGAAATCTCTGAATGAGAATTCAATTTGATTTATAATTAGAATATAATTTAGTTTTGGGTTAGGATTTAATGAGGTAGAGTTCAATTTGGTTTAGTGTTAAGCGTAAGATTTTACACAAATATTTTTTTATAAAATTAGATATATAATTATATTTTTATACATTTAGTGTTAAGCTTAGGATTATAGACATAAGATAATGAGAAAGGGGAGCCGCCACATTTGCTCTCCATATTCAAAGAAGTGTTTGCAACTAATGTTAACAACATGTATTTGAAACTAATGTTAACAAACCTATTTTATATATCCCATATTCCCTCACTAGTTTAAGGAAAAGACACAAACCATCACAAGATGTTGAGGAGAGAAGAAATAAGATGAGGGTAATGTACCCTACATTCCCTCAGGCTCATGGATAGTTTAAGGCTACAAGTTGAAGGGTTGTGGGATACTGTTGCCACAAAATTTTGCACGCATGCTTGGGGTATGACCCCCAATAAACCTTGTGAAACATTGAGACAACCTCCCAAGTGTGGGACTTGCACATGTGAGGCTGAATCTTTGAAGAAGGATGACTTCCTTCCCATCAGGTTGCAACTAACCTAGAACTTTAAGGGAAAAGGGAAGAAAGAATGCAAAAAGGAAAAAAGGGGTATGAGCTAGAAGATAATTTTTCCAACATCATAATGGATTTTTTTCTCAAGGGTTGACACCATACCAACAAATCCCAAGGTGGTGGTTCATGAGAAACATGAGGAAAAGGTGGAGGCCATATTTTTACAACAAACACTTGAGCGACCAATTTCAAGCCCGAAGGGTACCAAAATTGCAGAGCACAAAAAGATGGTCAAGGCTGATTACTTAGACCCAACACCATCAAGAGGAATCTCCATAAGGCATCTAGCTTTGCAAAATATTTGTAAGTTTCCCCTAGTCATGCTTATTTAAGAGCATGAGGGTGAATATCACAAGGAGGAGAAAGTTTTTCTTTCTCAAAAAGACAATGTCCCAGTTTGGGGAGCTTCTTTGTTCTCAGCATTGGGAGGGCATTCCAACAAGCTATTGTATGCTTTTAATGTTTGCTGCCATGGTTGGTTTCCAAAGTGCATGAAAGGAACAAAAAACTTGTTAGAAAGGGAAGCTAATTCAAAAATCCAGTTAATGAATTTGTTTGACATTTTTTTTTGTAAATATTGTACATAGTAGGTTGGATTATTTTACTTTCCAAGAAGTGCATGAGCACAAGCTGTTTCCCTTTTGGAGATATAAATTTTTGGTCTTTTGATGAGGTTGTAGAGGTTTCATATTTTATGTTGTTACAGGGGGCCAATCCATCATGTTTTCAGCATTTGTGACTCCATGCCCAATGGATGGCTTAAGGCCAGTAATCATATGCTTAGCAAGAAAGAATCTCCTCTGAGTCGCCAGAAACCTTGGCTATTTTTTTCAAAATTATCCCATCATAGATAACCAATCTGAGACGCTTCATCATGGGCTAAAAATATTTCAGGGCCAACACATCATGTTATCTTCTCTAGTGGGCCAACATGTCATGTTTCCCAATGTTGCACTTGCGCAAGGGTTAAAAGACATCTTTTTGAAATGGAAAAATATGTCACCATTTTACATTTTATTCTTCCTGCTTGTCTGAGATAAGTGCAAAACCGCATGGACAATCATATTTTTCTACATGGGTTCGATCTGTATAGTAGGATAACATGTCATATTTTCCACCTCGATGTTATTTTTCCAACAACATGATTTGACTGTTAGAAACCATTGTACAGTACTAGGATAAGATATTCAATGTTGAGAGCATCTTTTGGCTCTGTAAACATGACACCAGTGCATCCCATGCTCATTTATCATTTTTAGAAATATAGTTGTCCCTTCATTATGGGCTGAATCCTGTCAGGGACAACACATTGAGTTCTCAATTTTGTAGCCAACATGTTGTACTATCTTCCTTACCGATGAACCCCTTTAAATTGAGTATGCTCATTTCTTTCCCTATCCATATTGTTTATTTTTTATCATAGCCGACAAAAGTTTTATTTAGCTAATCAATCACACATACAAGTCATGTTGTCTAAGTTTATTCACAGTGGATTAGTTGCCAACATGTCATGTTATGGTTATGGTTGAATTTAGTTTAGAGTTGTAGGGTTTGAATTTAATCTCATTATATTTAGTTGAATTTGGTTTATATTTTCTACATTTTTTTCTAATATATTGTGTTGTGAAGAGGATAGTTTCTAACATGTCGTATTATCCCCCCTCGTCCATTCTTTAAATCCACTCCAACTTATTGTCTTAATCAAAACTTGAAGACTTACTTATCTAACTCATATTTTTTTTATCAATAAAAGGATGAAGATGTATAGAGGTGGAGAGTGAGGTACAAAGAAACATAGAAAGGGGAGAGAGAGAGGATGGGAGGGAGAGGTGAAAACCTAGAGAATAGAGAGAGAAAATAGAGAGAGTGGGAGAAGGAGATAGATATGGTGGTAATGAGTGTGTGCATATTGGAAAATATAGATGATGGTTGTGTTGGAATTGATGTCAATATAACACAATGACACATTAGAAGAAGCAATCAGAAGAGTTATTTGCTTGATGCTAACTTCATTGTTGCAAGTTAGCCAGTGGAGAACGATGTTAGAAGGTCTGGTGAGAAGCATATATTGCAGAGATGAAGTCGCACACATAAAAGAAGCAAGTTTAAGATGTTTACTATGTTCACCCAAAGTTACAAAAGGTTTCATGATGATTTGTACAGGTAACCAAGTTGTAGAAGGTGGCTGGTAGACAAGGTGATAGACTGTGCCAACATGAAGACAAAAAGAGGTTCGGTGTGCTCAAAAGAGTGAGAAATTCATGGAGAGAACCTAGGAGTGTTTTGGAGACATAATCAGGTGTCTTCAAATCGGAGGGTTTGTACTTTAGAGGTCCATAAGGCATAATCTTATGATCTCAGAGACTTGTTGACATTTATCTTCAAGTGTGATGGAAAAGGGATGCAAAATCCAATGGCTGTGATGGATTTGAATGATTGAGTATTTTTCATGATGCTATAGGATGTTCTTGAAGTATGTGCTTGATGAGTTGGAAATACACATGGATCCAAGGGATCAAATTGGTGGAGTTTTTGGTCAATGATAGTATTTTTATTATTGTTCATATTATTGGCCAAATTAGTTGGTAAATCATGCTGCATAAGTGCTAAACCATGAAATCTGGGAGAGTTATGATCCTGAGGTGGTGGTTATAGGTGGTGTCTATGATTTAGCAGTCATAAATGGATTTGAATAAGGAAATCTGACTCATTGATTGAAGAAATGGTGAATTATGTTTTGTCGACCTAGTTCTTGATATAAAATGATGAATTAGGGAAAATTCAAGGTGCGGATCGTGGATGCGGGTGCTAGAGGTGGCTAGAAAAGGGAGAACCCGATTCAATGAGAATCAAAAGTGTTTAAACAAGAGGTTGAACAAAGATCTATATTGTGCTACATTGGAGATGTATCAGACATGAGGCAGATGTCACTTACACAGTTTATAAAAGTTTGTAAGGATCATTGTAGTGATAAGATTGTAAGGAAGTGAGCCTTCCTCAGGGTTGTAGCCTAAGGCTTTTCATTTGAGAAGTGAGATCTAGGAAGTACGCCTGAATTCATGTGAATTCCCCATATATTGAAATAAGGTTATACTTCTAGCAAGGTATTTTCTTATTGTGGGTAATCAACCCTACCCTGGTTTTTACCCTAATAGGGTTTCCATGATAAAAATCTTGTGTCAACTTGTGTGAATGCATTTCTATTTTGTATATGCATGCATATTTCATACTCTATTTATTCAGATCAGATTTAAGGGTACACAAGTTAAAGGGTTTTTTGGCTTAATGGTTCGAGGTTTAAGGTTTTGGTAACAACTAATTCACCCTCCCCTTCTTAGTTGTTCATTACCATAATATTAACAATTAGTATAAGAGCTTTGGTCCCTTGAAGAAAGCCTAACAACTTGAGGGAGATCAGATATGGAAAATTACAAGAAGGACGGTCCTAGGTTTGAAGAAAAAAGTACTCCATATGGAAAGGAAGGATGATCACTCATCTAAGGTGCAATGGAGAAGACTATTGGACCATCAAAAAGAACTCTTACACTCCTCTTGCATGTATATTGACAACTACACCAGATGAGAAGAAGAAGTTTGAGTACAATATCAATGCAAAAGAAGCATTGCTAAGTTCTCTATGAGATACAAAATATACAAATGTGATGGAGTTAGAGACTGCTTGTGAGATATGGACAAAGCTAGAGACTCTTCATGAAGGTGATGCATGTATTAAGCAAGCTAAGGTACAAATTCTAAAAGGAAGGTATGAATATCTTAGGATGCCTAAAGATGAGAACATTAAATATTATGTTGAAGATAAATGAATTAGTTTTCATCATCAGATGTGCTAGTGGTGTACTAGATGAAGGAGAGATTGTATCAAAGGTATTGAGATCTTTTCCTCCTGCATACAAGAGAAAAGTTGTTGCTATTGAAGAAATAATAACTGTTTTTGATTTATGTAAAAGTATGTTTTGAAGGGGCCCCGAAACCTTATACAAGGAAGAAACTTAAGATAAAGCTTTAAGAGTTCCCAAATCACAACATATCAGCCAACACACAAGGCCATATTGACCAAGAAACACACAAAAAATCACTGCCATAGGATAAGCTTTGAAAAACAATAGCCCTAGGATAAAATCACCAACAAGATTAACCCTTAGACCCTTTCTTATGAGACTAGAGAGTCATATCAAAAGAGGGAGAGGATCTTTTGACAGATTTACCTTTAATCACAATCCAACCTTCGTCCACTTTAGCAACCTCATCCTGCCAGCATAAGGAATCTAAAACCGAATTCCCTGCACCTTGTAAGTTTCCAACGTTGTGCATAGACACATTCAACATAGAACCAGAACCAAGAGCAACCCCAGAACTAAAAACCACCGAAGAGGGATTAACAACATGGCCAACAGAACTAGCAACAACTAATGTAATAGGAATAATCCTGCTTCCATCCAATGAAGAAGATACAGTTCCAACAACATTTGAGAGCATCTTATGGTTAGAAACAACAAGGGGGGCTCCCACACTTGTCGAATCAACACCAGTAACATCCTCATGGGATAAAAATGTTCCCACATCCGGAGGCACAATAGACGAAGGGGACAAAGTAAGAGAATCTAGAGAAACAACTTGGGAAAAGCTCCATTGGGAGGTACTCTTCACAACCGTGTAGTGCTAGGAAGAGACACCTTTCCACCAAGAAATAAAATGCCTGGTTTTACCCAAACCACATTTAGCTGCAACATGACCTATTTTATAGCACCTTTTGCACTTGAAAGGAATTCCTTCATAGTCCAAAGGCTAAATCCAGCCGCCCTTAGGAGACACCAGCTTGATCTCCACAGGCAAACCCTCTGAAGCATAAATGTCCACCAAAATATAGGCATAGGTGGAATGGCTCGAATGTTTGTAGATTCCACATCCACCATCAGAAAGTCTCCCAAAGCCTCACCCACTTCCTCTAAAAGAGGATCCACCCAAATATGAAGGGGGGCGGGGGGGTTGGAAGTATAATCCTCATGCCAGGTCTTAACCATCAACACAAAGTGATCATACCAGCTAGAAAAATGACTAGAAAGGATACATTTTCTATCCTCAACCAAATCAAATTTGGAAATGAAAAACCTTTATCCAAAGGGAAGATATGGACCGTGCCAGTCATGATGGTTTCCCAAAATTTGGAAATATATACGTGAAGCTCTGGGAGACTTGACCAAAATCCCCTAAATATAAAAAGAGTCGCCTGGTTTAGAAGGATGAAAGAAGTGTGCTAAATCTCCTCCACCATTTCCACACCCAAAGAAAGAGAGATGGAATCAGCCACAGGGAATGGAGCAAACTCCATGAGAGACTTCTTCGCAGCCCCATCCACAATCTTCAAGGGAACCCTGGGAGCAATAGGGGGCCTCGTGGAGTTCTTGGAGGAAAGATAAACAACCGCTAGAGGAGGAAAATTTTCCATCCGCTGCAGAAACCCTTGCCACAGAATTAGAAACTGTCATCACCACATTCCCCAACGAGGTAGAGGGAGGGAGAGAAGAGCTGTTGGGAGATTTTGTCCTCACCATGGACAAAGGATTTTGCAATGGAATAAAGGATCTTGAGCACTAGGAAGAAACCATGCCACCAGGAAAAACCCTAGCCTTAGCATTTCTAGATGATGGGAGAGACAAAGGCCTACCCATCGAAGGAGATGCACCTCAAACGTTTGTGGCAGGAGAATCCACACTAGAAAATGATGACACTGCTAGGGTGGGATCACACACAATAGGGGAGCATACAGTGGGAGGCTTCACGATAGTGGGATGCATCGTGGAGGGCGGATGCTTCCTTAATTAAAATAAATTTCATTGTTGTGACAAGAGATACATTGGTTGGGAAGCTTTGTGATTTTGGAATGAGTGAGTTTAGTGATTCTCTACCCAAAGTTGAATCAACCTTTAAAGATACTATGACAGGAAGAGACATGTACAGATCATATCAAGGTAAAGGATCTAAAAGAAGAGTATCAAAATATGAAAAGGAGATAAGAGAGCTTGAAGAAGAATAAAGGGAGATTCAATAGTTAGAAGCATTGGTTCTAAGGAGATTATCAAAAGGACCAGGTAAGTACAAAGTAAAATTGCCTTTTAAATGATTTTCGTGTAAAAAGATAGGACATTATGCCTCAATATGTCTGAAGAGATTCCCTAAGCATAAGTATGAAAAGTCTAAAGATGATAATAAGTGCTAATATGTAGTTGATGATGAAGGAGTCACTGATGATGAGAATGATAATGTTAAGGGTGAAGAGGAACTAGTGTTTTTTGTAATCAAAGAAGATGAATTTAAATCTGCAACTCCTATGTCTAGCATTCTTGCTATAAGTACTAGTAAAATTATTATGCCTAATGTTTCTATTGGAAGTGTGATTAAGGATGGAATCCTAGGCACACAAGATGAGGAAAAGCATTATCTGCTCAGAGTGTCAAATTAGAAAAATTGATCATGGATAGTGGCTACTCACATCATTTGACTAGTGACATAAACATAACAAAGGAATATGAGAAAAAAACAACTCTAAAGGAAAGGATTCTATGATAAATACTGTCAAAAATATTAAGACTGATACCCATGATAGTTGTGCTATTGAGAAGATCAAGACTTGTGTTACTTCTTCTAGTAATGATTCTTCCTGTAGTAATATTGATGAGATCACTTTTGAGAACTCCAAAAGTTGTACAAATGAAGAAGAAAAGACCATCGTTGCATAATTAGATAGAATGAATGACTCGTTGATAGACAACGAATGTTCGCATCATATGACTTGAAATACAAACAAGTTTTTGAAATATGAAGAATATGATGGTGGAATTGTTAGATGGGGTGACAACACTGAATGAAAAATATAGGGATGAGGTATTGTTATCCTAGATGAAAGGAATAAAAAAACTAATGTACTGCATGTTGATTTGACTTACAATCTTCTTAGTGTTGGTCAATTAGTTGAAGAAGGATACACTTTACGCTTCAACAATGAAGGATGCAAGATTCTGAATAATTCCAGAAGTGAAGTTGGATCAGGATTAAAGAGCAAGAGAAATGTTTTCCATCTGAACAATAAGGGAAAAAATTATCAGATCAATCAGATTGAAAAAAGACAAACTAAATCATGCAAGTGCAATCAAGGAAGCAGTCTCAACAAGCAACTGCACCAACAAAATCTAAATCAGATGCAGAAGATCTAAAAAAAATTATTGATAGAGTTGATGATAGAAATGAAGAAGGAGAAATGCTAGAATCACAAGTAAAGCCAATAATATTAAGGTATGAAGAAGTGAATCATTCAAATGAAAGACCTTACTTGTTTAGTCTAGTAGAAGTTAGTTTGATTTTTGCAAATAAAAATTAGATGAACATTGTTGGTATATATTTTGAGGTGAAAACTTCTAATGATATTGAAATCAAGAATAATACAAAAGGGTCAAACAACTGTGAAAATTTCAACAATCAAATTAAGAAAGAGTCTGATGCTAGAAAACTTAATAAAAATGAAAGCAAAAGGTCAGTTGAAGACAATTCCAATTCAGAGCATCCAGAGAACAAGAAGAAAATCGTGGAAGATCATATTTGATTGATTTCTGAGGTTGAGGCAAGAGAAGTATGGAAGACTTGCATGGATGATCAATGGGTCAGAGCCATGGAAGAAGAGATTAAAATTGAAAATGATTATAAGGAGAAGCTCAAGGTACATTAAACAAAGCTTGAAGCATTTCTAATTCAAAGAAGGTTAATAGATAACAATGTTATTGGATTAGAAAAAGGAGAATGCTTCAAATCCAATCAAAATAAGTTCAAATTAGAGAAGAAGAAAATGAAGAACACTGAGAGGAAGAAATTGGAAAATAAGACTGAGAATCAAAGGTTCAAAGGTAAGAAACTTGTCTACAATAAGCTTGGACACAAAGAGGAGGATTATAGAAAAGGATATCTATGTTTTGATTACAGAAGGAATGATCATAATCCAAGCATGTGAAATAGTATGAGAAAGAGGACCGACACATTTAAAACGGAGATGGTTAGATATTTTTCATACAATAAATTTGGTCATATTGAAAGACAATGTACCGCTAAAAGGAAAGGTAAGAACAGACAAAGAATTATTCAACAAATAAGATATAACATATCTAAACTTACTAGTGAGAATTGTAAAGGAAAGAAGGTGAACAAAGATGACACAAAGGGAGAAAAAAAGAACTTGTGGGAGAGTGGTCAAAACAAGAAGAAATAAGAAGATATGATAGATAAACATGAAAAGAGGAATGTGAAAGGGAAAGGAAAAGTTGAAAAGGAAAAGAAACAAAAGCACAAGAAGAGGGAAAGAAGAAAGAATAAAAAAGAGATTTCAGATATGGGATCTACATTAGTCATATTCAAAGACAAGTCAAAGAGACTTGTTCCTCCCACTCAAAATTAAGATGCAAAAGAATGCATTAGTCCAAAAGAGCTACATGAAGATATCGTTAAAGCTGGATTGATGTATGGAGGCTACTAATCAGTGGGACTAATAAGCATAGTGAGGGAAATGTATCTAATATGAAGTTGGAGCATTTGGAGGAAGCTACAAGGAAGTACAAAAATAAGTAAGCTAAGTGTTTGATTAGTGTATGAATGTCGTAAAAGTGTTTATATACAAGAAAAGAAGGATGAGTTGTTAATTTTTAAATAATAAGTTCGATGAGTTTAGTGAATATGAGATATGTGTGCAAGAAAGGAAGATGAGGTTGAAAAGGTTGCACAAAGAAGAGAAGGAAAATGAACATAATATTGGTATGATAAAGAAAGTGTTAAAAGCACTGATAGTACACCTTTTTCATTGATGTCAACGGGGGAGAGAAACATATGTGAAAAGCCTATTAGGTATGAAGGGAAAGAGAAGTAGTTGTGGAAGATAACTAAGAAAAACAAGATATCATAGGAGAATCTAAGAAAGAAGCTGATCAGATGAGAGATGCAAATTTATGTATACTTGCACTTAAGAAAGAAGTGAGATAAGATATGTGGTGTTTACTTAAGGGGGAGAAGCTGATGGCGAGAAGATTATGTAATATGATTGGAACCAAGTCAAGCATGTTCCAAAGGGAAGATGAAGAATTTCTATTAGAGAGACTCTAAAAGAAAATGAAGGATACTGCTGGTAGTATTGTTGATTATCTTTCTAGTAGTGAAAGTTTTGTTTTCTGATTGTATTACTTATTTTTCACATCACATGTTTCCATCAACGCCAAATGGAGAGATTGTTGGAATATTGGAAAAGATGGATGATGGTTGTGTTGGAATTTATGTCAACATAGGACAAGGAAGGATCAAAGGAAGTAATCAGAAGAGTTATTTTCTTGATGCTAACTTCACTATTGCAACTTAGCCAGTGGAGCAGGATGTTAGAAGGTCCGGTGAGAAGCGAATATTGCATAGATGCAAGTTGCACACATAGATGAAGCATCTTGAATATGTTTACTATCTTCACCCAAAGTTACAAAAGGTTTCATGATGATTTGTGCTGTAAGCAAGTTGTAGAAGGTGTCTGAAAAACATGGTGACAAACTATGCCAGGAGGAAGATAGAAATAGGTTCGGTGTGCTCAACAAAGTGAGAAATTCATGGAGAATACCTGGGAGTGTGTAAGAGACATAATCAGGTGTCTTGAAATAAGAGGGTTTGTACTTTAGAGGTCCACAAGGAATAATCTTATGATATATGTGCACAAAAATGTTCACACACTTCTATGTCATTGTATTCAAGATTGCTCAAGAATGAGGTCTCAAATAGCGACTCATAGCTCCCTATTCATGGAGTGCAAGGGTTTGTGATGAAGGCCCTCAGTTTAGACCTATTTTATGCCCATGCAAGTGCACCATGAAATGAGAGATTCAAAGAGGAAGACAAAGAATGCTAGTCTCCATGATCATCAAATATGCATTGCAAATGAAAATGAAAACTATTCTATATGATAACGATGCATGAAGGAAATACGCAAACTAATCTATGAAGGAAATACGCAAGATTAATCTATTGAAAGGAAATATGAATCTAAATTAACATGAATCTACTCTAAATGGATTGCCATGGATGCATGAGAGAAGAAGACAAGAAGAAGAGAAGTTGCATGGCTCAAGCTCAAATGCTCAAACTCTCCTCCAAAATTGCTCTCCAAACCTGCAGCATAACAATAACATGAAAACTTGATATCTCTCAAATGAGAAGGAGAGGGCTCCTTATAAAGGAAAGTGTGGAGAGGAATGCATCCTCAAGAGCGATGTGGGATAAATCCCTAAAAGGCAAGTGAGAGGAAAAAGCCCACCACTTAGGGATATGTATGGAGAAAAAAGGAGTTTTATTTATTTTTTATTTGATTTATTTCCTTTTTTTCATAAAAAAAGAGAGCTTTAAGTGGGGATTTTATTTATTTAATTAGAAGAGGGATTTTTTATTTTAATTAAATAAGATTATTTAATAAAAAAAAAGATTTTAATTAAATAAGATAAGATTATTTAATTAAAAGAGAGATTTTATTTTAATTAAATAAGATTATTTTATTTAATAAAAAGATATTTTATTTTAATTAAATAAGATCATTTTATTTAATAAAAAGGGATTTTCTTTTAATTAAATAAGATCATTTTATTTAATTAAAAGGGGTGTTTTATTTTAATTAAATAAGATTATTGATGAAATGATCAAACCTTAGGAAATATTGAAAT
>MU227828.1:781410-791604 GCA_018584345.1 Thuja plicata | reverse complement strand
TCGAAATCAAAATGAGATAGAGGAGAAACAACAAATTGATAAATTTGATCAAATCAAACTAAAGATAAGGTTCTTGATGTAAGATGAAAGATATAAGGATCACAAAACCAAGGTAGATCATCAAGCACAAAAGATTATGCCCCAAGGTTGAATTAGAAGAAAAGAAGTGGGGTGAAAGTGAATGGAAGATAGAATTTTGGAAGAGGTGGAAAGAAATGGAGAGAAGAAAGAGAATTGGCGTTAAGAGAGAGAATGCCCCAAAATCAATCAACTGTTTAAGATAGAAAATTTTGATTGAGATCATGAAAGAAGATAAGGAAATGAAGATCAAAACATGACCACAGTTGATTAAAAGTCCACACGCAAGATGAAGGAAAAACCCTCTCAAACTCATAATGTGGCCTAAAAAATACAAATTAACATGATGTCTAACAATGCAAGCTACATGAAAATGCAAAGGTGTACTTGCAATAGAGCAACTGTAACATAGGATCTTGTGTTCATCATTCATTAGAGAATGTTAAGGAACTTATTTTCACCATTGGGCGATTATTAACGGATATCGGAAAATCACACAATCATCACCAGTCACAAGCGCAAATATGAAGATATGAATGTGATTTATATTGGATTGGAATGTGAAAATATTCTAACATAAGCATCAAAGACATAAAGGTCAAGATGAATTCGATGTTAGATTACCCAATTTAATGTAGCAAAACCATGCCTGCATCAAGGCATAGATGCCAGGATGACCAAAAGAATGGTTGTGCAAAAAAATAGTCAAGGATAATGCCTCAAATCTCCTAAGTGTTTCAAGGGAAAAATAAGAGACACTCAAGAGTTTCAAGACCACACCCATAAGCAGAAAGCAAATTAAAACATGCCCCATGCCCCAAGTCCTCTAGCTATGCATCCCAGAGAGACTTATTAGACATGGACACTAAAAAAAATTAATAACAGCCAACACACTAAGAAAAGATAATGACATAGCTCAAGCATTTAGTGTTGTGTTTAAAAATTTAAGTGTGTTAACTGATCCTGAGTTCTGAGGATAAGGATCGAATGCTTGCAAGCAGGTAAGATCACATGACAAAATTGGGTAAGACCAAATTGATAAGTGTTGAAAAACACTCAATGTCAGGGGTTGTATTGAAAAATATAGTTGGGATGGTGTTGAAAAACACCACTTGTGAGGCGTCCTAAAGAATAACACATCCAAGAGACCAAAGCTAACACAGTTATGCCCCCTAGACAAAGACAAAGACCAATTCCAAACCAAGGCAACAAGGACAAAACATGATGAAGAAAGGCTAAGCGTCGAGGATACGCGCTAATAAACAGGGGTGCAAAGGCCTCAAGTAGCGCCTGTTTCCAGGTTTTCACCACTTAGGCATTATAAAATATTGAAATAATTGAATTAATTATGATTTGATTGAGGAAATGGATTTGAATTGAAAATATTGCAAAGCATTGGTTCAGGAATTTGATAAATTGAAGAATGGGGGCCCATAGTCTAGGCGACCATTTAGGGTGCATACAATATCAGAGATTTGTTGACAATATTCTTCAAGTGTGATGGAAAAGGGATAGAAAATCCAATGGTTGTGATGGATTTGAATGATTGAGTATTTTTCATGATGCTATAGGATTTTCTTGAAGTATGCGCTTGATTATTTAGTGATACGCATGGATCCAAAGGATCACATTGGTGGAGTTTTTGGTCAATGGTAATATTTTTATTATTGTTCATGTTCCTTGATGACATAGTTGGTAACTCATGTTGCGCAAGTGCTAAACCATGAAATTTGGGGGAGATATGAACCCAAGGAGGTGGTTATAGGTGGTGGCTATGATTTAATAGTCAGAGATGGATTTGAAACAAGAAATCTCACACGTTTATTGAAGAAATGGTGAATTAGGTTTCGTCAACCCCGTTCTTGATATAAAATGATAAATTAGGGAAAATTCAAGGTGTGGATTATGGATGTAGATGCTAGAGGTGGATAGAAAAGGGATAACATGATTCAATGAGAAGTAGGTGTGTTTCAACAAGAGCCAGTTGAACACAGATCCCCATTGTGCTACATTGGAGCTGTATCAATCATGACATAGATGTCACTTACATAGTTCACAAAAGTTTTTTAGGATCATTGTAGTGATCAGATTGTAAGGAAGTGAGCCTTCCTCAAGGTTTTAGCCCAAGGATTTTCATTTGAGCAGTGAGCTCTAGGCAGTGAGCCTGAATACATATGCATTCCCCATATAGTGTAATAAGGTTATACTTCTAACAAGGTATTTTCTTATTGTGAGTAATCAACCCCACGCTGGTTTTTCTCGTAACAAGGTTTCCATGATAAAAATCTTGTGTCAACTTGTGTGAATGAATTTCTGATTTGTATATGCATGCATGTTTCATACTCTATTTATTCAGATCATATTTATGGGTACAAAAGTTAGAGGGTTTTGTGGTTTAAGGGTTTGATGCTTAAGGTTTTGGTAACAACTAATTCACCCTCCATAGTTGTTCATTTCCATAATATTAATGAGGGAGGAGAGATAGAGAAGGATATAGGAAGAAAGGGAGGGAGAGACCTAGGGAGAGGGATAGTTGTGAGAGGGATAATAGAGAGAAATAGAGAGACATATCAATACAAGAAACACACCCACAATCCTGTATACTCTAAACCCCATGTACCCTAAACCTTGTACACTCAATATTTTACCTTAAATAATATACCAATACCCTATATGCTACATGTTATTCCCTACACCTTTTACAAGGGAGGGAGAGGCAAGAACCAAGAGAGGAGAGGGAAAGACAAGATGAGAGAGGGAAGAAAAAATAGAAAGATAAGGCTAATATTTATTGTCTCTATCTGCTATATTGTGGTGACTGATAAGGAAAGCATTATCTAGTAAAGTATTTTACACTTTCTGCAACACGTGAATACATGAGGTTCAGGGCCGACATGTTCTAACCCTATAGTGACATAAAGGTTGTATAAATTGGCTTAGGCTTAGGGTTTTACATTATGTATGTTTTAGTAAGCTTCTTGTAGCGGTATTAAGCTGTAAGGGATTGCAGATTGCGATCAAATTCTAATCAATAAATAATAATAAGATTGGACTTTCTGTTTGGTGGATGTAGCCCAGGGATTGGGTGAACCACATTAAATCTTTGTGTCTTGTGTTCACTTATATTTTTGGTCTTTTATATTTTGATATTGGTTATATTTCTGCATTTAATTGTTAGATTTCTATCTTCTATTCCTAACAAGTGGTATCAAAGCAAGGTTGTTTTTAGTTATCCTCTGTAGGAAGGTCTCACGGTTGAGCGGGGGTCTCATAGTCAAGTGGGAGTAATGAAAGACGAGGGTAAGTTGAAGGTTGAGAAGTTTAATGGGTAGAAATTTTAGTTATGAAAAATGCAGAGGGATGACTATCTCTATTAGAAGGATTTATGACATCCATTGGGAGGATTAAGAAAGAAATAAGCAACTATGTATCAGGAGGATTGGGATATTCTGGATAGAAAGGCACTTGGCGACATTCGCTTATGCCTAGCACAATCGGTGGCGTTCAATATTAAAAAAACAAAGACAAATGAAGAGTTGATGGAAACCCTAGCAAAGTTGTATGAAAAGACTTCTACTTCAGATAAGGTATTTCTTATGAAGCGTTTATTTAGTATGAAGATGGTAGAAGGTGGGTCAGTGGCTGATCATTTAAATGAGTTTAATATAGTTACTAGTTAATTATCTCCTGTAAATATAAGTTTTGAAAAAGAAGTTAGGGCTCTTTTGATTCTGTGTTCTTTGCCAGAAAGCTAGAATGGCTATTAGTAACTCTGTTTCTAATTCAAACACCCTAAAATTTGATGTTGTTGTTGGTGTTATTCTGAGTGAGGAAATTCGTAGGAATAGCTCAGGCGGATCTAGATCAAGTAATGTTTTGAATGCAGAAAGAAGAGGTAGAACAAGAGATAGAGGAAACAACTCTAGAATTCTTGGGAAATCATGAAGAAAGTCAAAGGGAAAGAGATCTCAATCAAGAGGACCTAACAATTGCTGGTACTGTTGAAAACCAGGTCATAAGAATAAATATTGCTAGACTTGTAAGAATAAAGGAGACAAATAAGAAGGCAATAAGGAGGCAAATGTGGTAAGTAATAAATCTGAAGAGGATGTTTTGCTCCTTTCCCTTGAAAATGCCGATGATTTATGGGTTCTAGATTCAGGGACATCATTTCATGCTCCGCCCCATATGAGTTATTTTCTTGATTATGTCCAAGGGGATTTTAGGCTAGTTTATTTGGGAGATAATGAACCTTGTTAGATTGTTGGGAAGGGAAGAATTAAGGTTAAGTTTCAAAATGTGAATCATTGGCTACTACAAGAGGTAAGACATGTTCCAAGGTTAAGTAGAAATTTAACTTCTGCAGGGAAACTAGGTGATGAAGGTTGCATAGTTACTTTTAATGATAAAAATTGGAAGATTTAAAAAGGTTCCTTAGTAGTAGAAAAAGGTGTGAAAGTAGGCATCTTATATCTTTATACTGGTCATACTGTTCCTTCTACTCTAATTGTTACAGAGAAAAGTGAATGTTTAGGAATAGTTGCTGCCGTTGAGCAGGTAGAACATGAAACAGTCACTATGGATTCTGACGCAACATTATGGCACAACAGACTTGGGCACATGAGTGAAAAAGGTATGAAATTACTTCATTGAAAGAAAGTTTTACCAGGTTTGAAATGTGTCAATATGGATTTCTGTGAAAGTTATGTGTATGGGAAACAAAAGAGAGTTACTTTTCTAAAGGGTGAGAAGGAAAAGAAAAATGAAAAATTGGAGCTTGTGCATACAGACGTATGGGGACCAGCTTATGTATCTTACCTTGGTGGTGTAGACACCCGAAAATGGACAGGCTTGCAACTTTACATTAAAAACACTAATTTTCATCTATTAATTAATGGTTTTTTAATCATTAAATTAATCATCTATTTTCATCTAAATTCATTCCCCAAATCATGTAATCAAATTCCCAAAATTAATTAAATAATTAATTTTATTTAATTAATTAACCTTAATTGATTACTTACCATTAATTAATTAATTAAATTCAATTTCCTATAGTTGACCAAAAAAAAAATTCTAATATTTAAACTTATTAATTAAATTCTTCCAATTAAATTAATTTAATTTAATTCAATAAAGCAATTCTAAATAAAAAAGAATTCAATTATCTCACATGTTGAAAACAATAATTAAATAAATGAATTAAATATTCATTTATCTTAAAAGAGATAACTCCAATCAAATCACATGGGTTAGTCCACCCATCTCTCCAGTCCACATGGGTAACTTCACCCACCTCTTTAGTTCAAAAAGGTAACTCTTAATTAGCTCTTCAGTCAACCAAACTCTATTTCCTCTTTACCAATTGAAGAGGTAGAGTTTACTGATGGCTTCTCCAGTTCCTTTTAATCTCAACCATTCATCTCCATATCTCTGGGATTGATCTCAACCGTTCATATCATCACCAATTCCTATATAATAAACCCTTCATAACCATTTGAAGGATCCAAGATTTCAAGCTCTCGTGCGCCATTACTATGTCAGTTTGGTTCTAGCATTCAAGCCATTTTGCAATCACACACCCATTTCATTTAACGAATTCTCGACACTTCTCAAGTCATAGACGCTACCTCGCCAATATTGAGCATCAAGAATAGTGTTTAGGAAGGAGTAGAGAGAAAAAATAGAAGCTTCAAGCATCGTGGGGTTTGCATTTATTTATTTTCCTTTCTCTTGCTTGTACATTTTATTGATTACATTTCAGGTTATTCATTTTAGTAGTTATTGTGTACTTGATTTATATCATTTGTGAAACCTTTGCTACTAACCCTTGCGTTTGGAAAGCTTGGGAATCCACGGATCATAGAAGAGAGGCATATAGGTGGCTCTCTGTATTATGTTACTTTCATTGATGATGAAATTAGGAAAGTATGTATTTATTTCCTTAGACGGAAATCTGATGTATTTAAAACTTTTAAAAAATAGAAAAGCTTGGTTAAAAAGGAGACTGGTAAAAGACTAAAATGTCTTAGATCTAATAATGGTGGTGAGTATTTCAGCAAATAATTTGAAGATTATTGTTCCTTAATTATATTCGTAGGTAGAAAATGGTTCCAAGGACTCCACAAGAAAATGGAGTGGCTAAACGCATGAATAGGACAATAACGGAGCGTGCAAGGACTATGAGGTTGCATGATGGGATGCCCTTAAACATATGGGCAGATGCTATAAATATTGTTGTTTATTTAATCAATAGAGGTCCCTCTACTCCGTTGGATTGTGGTATTCCAGAGGAAGTATGGACTGGTAAGAAGGTGAGTTATTTTTTTCTCAAAACCTTCAGTTGTGAAGCATTTGCACATATAGATTTTGAAAATAGAACCAAGTTGGAAGCAAAGTCAAAGAAATGTGTATTTGTTGGATATGGAATTGATGAATTTGTCTATAGACTTTTGGATTTCAAAAATAGTAAAATTGTAAGAAGAAGGGGTGTCATATTCAATGATAAAGTGTTGTACAAAGATCTGTTGCAACAACATGAGAATAAAGACAATGATTATGTAGAACTGGATGATACTCCAAAAGATAAGGTTCAAGTAGTTCCTTATACTCCACAACAACAAAAAAAACAAATACCACACACCCCAGTGAATGTTAGACGGTCAACAAGGCTAAGTAGACCCCCAGATTGATTTTCACCATCTTTGTATTCTATTTTATTAATTGATGTTGGTGAACCTAAATTTTATAATGAAGCTATGCAGGTGGATACAAAGCTTCGGTTGGAGTTTTCAATGACGCAAGAAATGGACTCTTTTCTGAAAAACCAGACTTGGGATTTATGTAAGTTACCTACAGGTAAACGAGCTTTACATAATAAATGGGTTTACAGGTTGAAAGAAGAAGATGGAGGTAAGAAAAGACAAAAAGCCAGATTAGTTGTAAAAGGATTTGCACAGAAACAAGGTATTGATTTTGATGAGATATTTTCTCCAGTTGTTAAAATGACTTCTATTCATACTATTTTAAGTATAGTGGCTATTGAAGATTTGCATTTAGAAAAAATTGATGTTAAAACAACTTTTATTCATGGTGATTTGAATGAAGAGATATATATGGTTCAACCATAGGGATTTGAGGTCAAGGGTAAGGAGAGTTTAGTGTGAAGATTGCAGAAAAGTTTATATGGCTTGAAGCAGACACCTCAACAATGGTATATTAAATGATAATGGAATAATATTTATATGATAATGGAATCATCTTTCCCTTTGTATGATAATGAGATCATATCTCCCTTTGAAAAAATGCCAAACAAAATAATCATGTATATCATGTTCCATCCCTTTGCATAATATATTCCTTGAATTTCCCTATCCATCAGCAATACAATGTTCTAATTTTGGGTGGAGATTTGCACCTTGCTATGTACAGATATGTTTGCTGCTGTCCATCTCAGTGTTTTCATCAACATGACTGATCTTTAGATTTTGTATAGGCTGATGCATCCTCCTAATCAACTTACTAACCGATAGACAAGGGTTGGACCCCTAGTCTGTCTCAGGTACAAATGTATCCTTTGGTAATGGCTTGGTGAATATATCAGCTAACTGTTCCTTTGATTGAACATATTCTAGTGTCACTTCCTTTTCTTGCACTTTTTCTCTCAGATAGTGATACTTGGTAGCAATATGCTTAGTCTTAGCATGCATGACTGGATTATTAGAAATGTTAATTGCACTGATATTATCACAATAGATAATTACTGTTCAAGGATCTTCATATTCATACCTTCCAACAATTGTTTTATCAATGCAATATTGGAGCAATTTGCAGCAACAACCACATAATCTGCCTCTGCAGTAGACTGAGAGATGCATCCTTGCTTCTTGCTGATCCATGTGACAAGTCTGTCACCCATGAAGAATGCTCCTCCAGTTGTGCTCTTTCGTTCATCAATGTTTCTAGCCCAATCAACATTTGTATAGACTTGTAGCTCAATTTTTCCTTCTCTTTTGTACCATAAGCCATAGCCCTCGGTGTTCTTCAGATATCTCAAAATTCTCTTGACAACAGTCATATGTGATTCTTTGGGATTAGCAGAGAATATTGCAACTATTCCAACTGCGTGTGCTATATCTGGTCTAGTATGTACTACAAACATCAGTTTTAAAATCATTGATTTGTGTAAGGTTTGATTTACCTCATTGGATTTGTCTTCTTTTTTCAGCTTACATCTGGTAGCCATAAATGTTCCAACTGGTTTGGAATCTTCCATCTTGAATATCTTCAGTACTTCCTTGATGTATTTGGACTGAGTGATGTATATGCCTGCATCTTGTTGAAGAATCTGTAGACCAAGAAAGAATTTGATCTCTCCAAACATAGACATTTAAAATTCCTTTCTCATTTCATTATCAAAGGATTTTCATAACAATTCATTTTCCCCCAACAATGATATCATCAACAAAAATTTCAGCAATCAGAATATTACCATCGGTATCTTCTTTTAAGTACAAATTTCTATTTTCACTTGTTCTAACAAATTTTATGCTAATGATATATGAGCGAAGTCTTTCATACCAGACTCTCAGTGCTTGTTTCAATCCATACAAGGCTTTATGTAGTCTACATATCATGCTTCTCTTGTCTGGATCAACAAACCCTTTTGGTTGTTTAATGTATACCTCTTCTTCTAATATTCCATTTAGGAATGCAGATTTGACATCCATTTGGTATACCTTGAATCCTTTAAATTCAACATAAGCAAGTAAGATTCTAACTCCTTCTAGTCTAGCAACGGATGCAAAGGTTTCTCCATAATCAATACCTTCTTCTTGTGCATATCCCTTGCATATTAATCTTGCTTTGTTTCTAGTGACTTCTCCATTCTCATTCAACTTGTTTCTGAATATCCATTTGGTATTGATGACATTCTTGTCATCTGGTCTCAATACTAGTGTCTGTATTATTCTTCTCAATTTTTCCTATTTCCTCATTCATAGCACTGACCCATTCTTCATTATCAAGTGCATTGTTAACAAATTTAGTCTCAAAATCACAAAGTAAACATCTAGTGTTAAGTGACTTACTTCATGTTCTTGTTCCATCCTTTTTGTCTCCTATGATTTGGTTCTATGGATGATGTCTTCTGACATACTTGGAAAGCTTTGGTTCAGCTCTATATTCTTCATTATGATCTTCTTCAGCTTCATTCTCATCTCCATTGTTCAAAACATCATCTTGAGGATTATCCTGATTGTCAGTAATTGCAACTTGATGCTCGGGTGTAATGTTCTTATGCTCAGGAGTGACACACTGTTGCTCGGGTAGAGTGTCAAGTTCTGTATAAACAAACTTGTTTTAGTCCTCTGGTTCCTTTTTTGTTTCCTTATCATTCTTTTCTGCAAATTCATCTATTTCTACATTTGCACTTTCAATGATTTTGTTAGATGAATTGTTAAGACATTTATAAGCCTTGCTTTTGGTTGAGTACCCTAGAAAGATACCTTCATCACTTTTGCAGTCAAGTTTTCCATTTCTATCATCCTTCAATATATAACATTGACTACCAAAGATTCTAAAGTAACTTACATTGGGTGTATGACCATACCAAATCTCATATGGTGTCTTCTTTGTGTCCTTCAATTGTACTCTATTTAGTGTGTAGACAACAATACTGCCATCTTCCCTCCAGAAAGTTTGAGTGATGATTTTCTCAATCATTAATATTCTTGCACAGTCAACAATTGATCTATTTCTCCTTTCAACATTTCTATTTTGTTGTGGTGTCCTCAGTGCAGAAACTTGTCTTTTAATTCCATGCTCATTGCAATAGTCAATGAATTCTTCTGAAGTAAATTCCCCTCCTCTATACGACCTTAAGAATTTCAATTTCTTTTCACTTTGTTTTTCTACCATTGCTTTATACCATTTAAAAATCTTAAATGCTTCTGATTTATCTTTTAAAAACATGACTTTCATCATTCTAAAAAAATCATCAACAAAGAGAATAAAATACCTATCTCCATAGTAGCTCTTTGTCCTCATGGGTCCACATAGATCTGTATGGACTAATTCTATAATTGCAGTAGATGTATGGGTTTTACTCTTGAAACT
>MU227828.1:741580-758983 GCA_018584345.1 Thuja plicata | reverse complement strand
TATATATATATATATATATATATATTTTTAAAAGTATTATATAAAATATTTAAATTGATAAAATAATATATTCATGGTGAAAGAGTTCATTGTAATTATTAAAGAAGTATTATTTTAGTGGATTAGTAGGAAAATAAAATAGAAATCTTATCATGATTTTTATATATTAAAGATAACACTATCAGTACTAGTAAATAAAGACGTTAAAACGGTTAGTTTTAAATTTAAATCTCTAAATTTTTAAAGTAATATTTAAGAGCCAATTTTTCTATAGTTAGTCATTTAATTGAAAAATGATTTCTAATTTTAAAATATTATACAATGTAATAAAAAGTTAAGCTATTATATTAAAATATTCACATTGATCCAAATATTGTAATTATGATCAAAGAGTTCCACAATTATTGAAGATGTATTATTGTACTTGCGGTAGGCAATATGCATTCAATTGTGCACGAATAGTGAATTAGTTTTACACCAATGAACCAATCATAAATCACTATTTTTTCTTGTTCAACTATTTGTAAAGTTTAAATATTTTTTTATAAATTAAATATATTCTATAAATTACTTATTTCAATTATGATTGGTTCAATTGATTTGGTCTTATAGGACCCCTTTTTTCATCTAGGCTTCCCAAATTTGTTTTTTTCTGATAGTTTTAAACCATAGTTTTGTAATATATAATTCATATATCATTTAATTTATTTTGAAATTGATCTTTTAATTTACAATATAGTATATTTATGAGATACTATATTTTATATTTTATTATTGTAAACATGTTTTTGATATAAGCAGCAGCAAGAGGGTGCTGACCCGAGGTACATAAGTTGTTGACTAAATAGACTTAACAACATATTAAATCAGTAAATACAACAAAGATAAACTGGTAAATCATCATCTACCTCTATCAAAAACCTAATGTAAAAGCTAAACCAGTAGCGAGAAGTATCCCACATATGAATAGTATCACAGTCCATCAGCCAAAAAATAATACGAAGCCACGCAGGGCTTTTTAACAGAAATAAAGTCTTAAGCTTAAAATTGAAATTAAAGAAACTGGCCCACATATAGGGCTTGGGGTTTGCAGTGTAACAACACCCCAACCCGTACTTCACCATCAGCTGGATCCTTTCCCGTCCCATAAGCGCTTCGACAATAGCAGGTTCGCCCACTCCTCGTTGAGATACTTGAAGAGTTCCCTGTTTCCTTCAACAGACTCCTTCCCAGCAAAGGCCTTCTCATTCAGCAAACAGAGGCTAGTGGAAGAGGCGTGCATGAATTTGAGAGTGAATTTGCTAACATCCGCCAGCCTCCTGTTTGTGTTGGCCAAGTCCTCATTCAGTTTAGCCACCGTATTCTCTAGATTTACAATCTGGAACTTGATTTTTCCAACAAGACCAGTACCCACAACACTTTTAGGGTTTTCCATCATAGTATCTGAGGAAAAATCATCCTTGTCCACTTCAGCCATAGTGTCTTGGTTATCATTTTTCCCCTCTTCATGATCAGTATTCGTCTGGTTATCATTCCTGCTGGGAGACTCAACCGTGACATCCTCTTTATCGAACAACTCCTTCATAGCTCGTTTCCTTTTCTCCTTAGCAAGCCAGGAGGACCGACAAATACTAGTGGGCTGGGGGTCAACATTCTGGGGGCAGTCCAGGTTGATGTAGATTTTCTTGCACTTTTTGGAAGGCTGGGGAGATTCATCCAGGGTTAGGTCATGCTTTCTACCCACGCGCGAAGTAGGGGTAGGGCGAATTTAAGAAGAATTAGGGCTAGCAGCAAGGGTAGAGCCTCCGATAGAACCAGAAGGTGAGGGAATACCTTGGTTGAGGGAGACCGAGGGCGACAAATTCTGTTGGGAAATTTGGGTGATTTCCCCAATGGCCGGAGGGTAGAGAGCCCGGTGGAAGTGGTAAATCTGAAGATAAGCCCTTGGTGAAGGTAAATGGAATTTTTACCAAGAGAGATTGCCTCATTCATAGTGGCCACAATATTTTCCAAGGAGTGCAGAAGATAAAAAGGCATGGAAATTAACAGCTTATGCCTAAGATGATTAAGAAAAGGAAGGTGGTAATTGTAGAACGTACCAAACTGACCCTCCAAGGTGAAATATTTCATAACGAGCTTGCACATCTTCGGCCAGAACTCTGGAAGGTCAGTCGTGCTATAGCCACCATTTTAGACACTGGTTTGTTGTCATTGGCAAAGAACTGGTCGAGCTCTGTTTTGGCCTGGGTTTTGGTGGTTTTCTTCCACTTCCTGCTCGTGGTGGCCATACTCGTGGCTTTACCAATAACCTCCTCATTAATCTCAAATGTGATACCATTAATGGTGGCCCTTCTCTTGTTCCAGCTTTTGGCGAACTGATGAGAGATCATCTCATCGTGCCCATCCAAGCATTTCATGAAGGGAAGAATCCCTCCTTCCTTACAAAAGTACATCACCATCAGGTCTAAGGAGAACTCTTCCTCTATCTTGTGTGGTTCAATCCTATGACGACCTCCTCCCATATTTGCAGAGTTTGTAGACACAACCCTCACCCAAGAATTCCACACCCAGTAAGAGAAGAAACCCTTCAAAGCACAATACCACAAAAAACCAGAGCACAAAAAGAAAGCAGAGTCGTTACGTGAAATGGCAAAAATTAGGTAATAACTTAGCCTTAAACATCTGCCATTTTGCATATGAAAACTGCAATAATAATTACCTTTAGGCACAATAAACACCGCCAAGGGCATCACCGGGATTAACACGTGGTGGGAGTGGCATTGCAACCCATAATTACCATCAAAGAAATCTTCGTCATATCTCTTATTAATCACCTTAAATCACATATGTATCTGATGCCACATAAAGACATAATGGCACTTTATGAAGGGAGTGACGCAAGCAAGCCACGTCCACCGCCAAAAAGAATTGGGGATCCTACATTCGGAAGCCACGTGACCTTTCCAAATGTGATAAACAATCAAGATATAATGGATATTGCTCTGGGATATGCCTTTAAGCGCCTGAATCAAACTTTGATTTTTAAACATTTTGGTTGTTGTTGTTGGTACCGCTCATTTCCCGCCTAGGCAAGTCCTGAGTATTTTTGGGTAGTTGAGTAGCAGCACGCCAACATCGTAAGCTAACCGTCTGCAAACCTGCAGCCACCATGGAATCAGCGACAGATGTCCCTTCCCTATAAATGTGTTTTATGGTGGTCTCACTAAGGCGACCAAGCATACCTCTTATATTCGATAGGATAGGGTCAACTCTCCACCTAGCCATAGAGAAACAACCAACAACATCAACAATAACCTTGGGATCCCCCTCGACCTCAATCCTGGAGTAACCCAAGTTAAGGGAGAAATTCAATCCCCATAAGAGCACCATAGCCTCCGCCTGGTTAACCGAGTGGTCAACAAGGGGGCCAGCATAAGCGGCCACCATTCTCCCCTAGTGATCCCTTATAATTCCCCCTCCAACTTGAAGGCCTCCCCGGGCAACCCCATCAAAGTCAAGTTTGTGTCAGTAGGCCTGAGGGGGGACCCAAACAATCGCCTTACTGGCTCTTCGTTTAGAGTTGTCAAATCTGGAAAACCCCTTGCCCAATCCCCAATCCTTAGCAATTTTCTCGTCAAATTCAGTAGGAGGAGAATTAGGGATTTTCCAGCTTCCCACCAACAGGTTTTCCTGTGAAAGTTTATAGCTGAGATACAAAAACATCCTTTGCAGTGAGTTCAATATCTGTGAATATCCTGTTATTGTGTTCCTTCCAAATTACCCAGCAGAATATTAGGGGAATTTGGTTCCATAGGAGTTTTATCAGCGGGTGCTGTGAGAGCGAGTTCCATTCAAGAAGCATATCCTGGATGTTGTGGTTAGAGACCCATGGGAGGTTGAGTCTAGAGAGGATCTCCTACCAGATCCCGATAGTGAACTCATAGTGAAGCATGATATGGTTAGAGCTTTCCTCATCTTTCCTGCACAGGTAACATCTGTTAGCAAGGCTAAACCCTCGTTTGACAGGATTGTCAAGCGTTAGGATTTTCCCATGGAGAATTGTCCACCAGAAAAAGTTGACTTTAGGGAATAATTATGGCTACAAAACGTTCCTCCAAAAAGAAATATCAGCATTGTCATTGAAATTACTGTAAACATGTTTTTTTCATTAAAAAATTCAATTATCTATAATATATAACTATTATATATTCTAAAAAATTTACTATATTATATTTTTAATATATATACTATAAATAATTATTACAATTTCTAATATATAATATATATTATTCTCTAATATATAATATAAAATTACTATATCATATATGCTATATTATATAATTTTAGTATTTCACTAACTCTTTATTTATTATTTAAATTTCACCTTACATTTAATATTTATAACTATGTTTTAAATTTTTACAATTATAACTATACAAATAAAATTATAATATGTACAAACATAATTTATTAAATATTATTTTTCAGTTATACAAAGTTTCTTATTTAATTTTTAATCTATAATAATTTTACTTTTATTAAATAATTATTAATTAAAAAATATATAATATTTATAATAAAATTAAAATCATATATATATATATAATATAAAACTAATTACGACAAGTGCATACCACTACGTGGCACTTGTTTAAACTTAGATTAGTGGGAAAATTAAATAGAATTTTATCATAATGATCTTCTCTTGTGACGATTTATATATTTGTTATAGATATGTATGTTTTTGATAGAGGTAAATGCAGGTTTTGAAGGGGCCCCGAAACCCTGTACAAGATAGTCACACAAGATATTCAAAATAGCCCTCTAAACTGAACGAGCCAAGACCATAGCGAGGGTTTTACAACAGGCTCCCACAACCTGGATGAAACAATGCATGAAACAACCTTCAGGCAAATCCTAGCTAAAGACAAATCCAAAACTAGTATTTATCTTTAACACCCTTCTTATGAGAGCGAAGAGTCATATCAAAAGAGGAGGACTTCTTAATTTTTTTTCCTTTAATAGTAATCCATCCCTCATCAACTCTAGCTGCCTCAACCTGCCAGCGCAGAGGATCATCAACCACATCAGAGCGATTAATGCTACCAAATATGTATGTTAGTTAACATTCAAACACATTAAATATAACTTGACTAATTGAAATATAAAATTTTATAATCTAATACATATTTCCATGCGTAGCAGAGTTGGTTTGAGACTTGGCTTGTTCATCCTGTGGTCATTGGGTGGTGGGGACACCTGAGAGTTAAAAAATAAATAAATTTACTAATTATATTATGTTAAATAAATATGAAATATAATAACAAATAGAATATTTAATTTAAATAAGAAATTTAAGACTATTTGACAAAGAGTAAATAATTGATATGATAAATCATAAAATTTATTCTAAAGTATTATTTAGAATATTTTAAAAAATAATTAATTTATTAATAAAATAATATATATTTTTAATTTATTTAATATTAATATACTTATTTTAGACTAAAAATAAAAGATTAATATAAATAAATGTAATATAATAAAAAATTTTAAATTAAATTTTTTATATAAATGTTATGATAATTAACAAAGTGACCTACTTATGAAAGTGCATATACAAATATCAAATTTTTATATGAACAAAACCTGTTTTCCTTAATAAAAAACAAAGTAGCCTACTTATGAAAGTGCGTATACAAATATCAAAATTTACCACAAATTTGTTTGCAAAAATAAAATAAATCTAAAACAAATAAAAATAATAATAATAAAAAACAAATAAAAAATAAAAATAAGCTTGATATTTTTTACATATATCAAATATAAGTTTAAAAACACATATCTTAATCTATTTCTTGTAACATTCTAGTCTAAATATGGTAATGGAATTGTCTTTTTAATATATAATTTTTCAAATATAATTTTCTACTATTCTACTCAAATAATTATCTTGCAAGACGGAAAAAACTTCTAGGAGAGAGGAAATGCTCTGCAACTAGGCTAAACTCACTTGCCCGTGCTGCAGAGTCTCCCGCGTGCTAATCTTGGGTGTGTCATTAATGACCTCCACCTCTCCCGGGGCCGTAAATGGCATTAAATCCCTTGGCGTTAAAGACAACAATTGTACTGCCCCTAAGAAGACCATTCGTAGCATTATTGTTGATCTGAATGTGGTTAGAGAAGATAACTTGACAAAGCAGAGAAGCGGCCAAGACATTGCAGGGAATGGAGAATGAGGAGGCCAAGACAAGCCGAAGTCCTTCAAACAAATCGTCCAGAATTAAAGGAAGCTTCCAGAAGGAGCACAGTTCATCTCAGTTGTTGCCCAAGGATCAGATGCAAGCACAAGAGTTGGAAGTAATATTCCACCGACCCCAGGCTCGTTATCAAGCCCAATCCCCAAATGTATTATGCAATAGAGCTTGAGAAGGCTAGGCTTAGAGAATCTGCAATTTTCTTTGCTTTTGTTAATGTTGCTAAATTGCCCTCTAGAAATTTCTTGAATGATTGGTTTCAAAGAGTCTAGAGCCAGAAGTTAGAGTTCCATTTCTCATATTGTAGAATGAATCAAAAGGGTTTATTTTTGATGTTCTTTTGTGACCCAAAGTCTCATAAATCTATTGTTGATAGACAGTTTTGGAATGTTGGGCCCTACAAAATCATATCCATCCCCTGGTCCTTAGAGGCCTTGCACAATGAGGTTTTGGCTCTATCCAGCCCTAGATGGGTAGTGATTGGGAACCTTCCTCCCTTCTTGTTAAATCTTATTCCACAGGCTCTTGAACTAGTAGGCAGAGTATTGAAGGTATACGAGTCCAATGCTTTGATCCTGCACACCGATGTTCGGGTGCTCATCTCTCTCAAACTAGGCATCAACTTCTCAGAATCCCTGCAATTTGACCTTGGTGAGTCTCCCATTAATTGTCCTATTACCTTTCTAGGTGACATTAATAGTTATTACCTTTGCAGAAAGGAAGGGCATAAGAAACAAGATTGCCCCCATTTTGAAAAAAATGTAACCCTTACTTTGTTAATCCATGTATTTTAGATGTACCCCCATCATCTTCAGTGCTGCAAAACACCATTGTTGATCTCTTGGCGGCCTCCCAGTCCAATTCCCATGCGGTTAATAACCCCCCAAGTGTGCAAGAGAGCATTACTCCCCAACAGAGAATTACCCCCAAGACCTGGATGCAAGACTCTGCCAAACTCTCTGCCACATTGGAGAATCTTAAAGGGCATTTTGACAAAAAACTCCCCCCTGAACTTAATTTAGAGGTCCCTGAAGCACTTTGAGAACTCCTCAGTGCCAAAGACCTAGACTTTGGTTTGGGTGCCAATTTAAAACCCCCCTTGCTAAAGCATAGGTTGCAAAATGCACAACAAATTTCTCTAGAGAGATTACAATTGAAGGCTGACAAAGTGAGATCCATACCTAAACCGAAATAAAAAATCTACTCTATTCTCCCTCCTAGTCAAGGGGCTTCTTCTAACCTACCTACAACCCTTGGTATACCAGTAGAGAAGGTTGGTATCCCTAGTGCTCTTTCTCTCCCACATGGATCCCCTTCTGTAGTAACCTCTATTGAACATATCAGTTAACATGGTGAAGGTGGATTGTCCCCTTCCCAAGACTTGGGTGATAAACTAAATGATTTCTTAGTGATGGTTATCCCCGCACCCCACTCCCCCACTAGATCAATGGAAAATAGTTCCAAGGAGGAAGGAAGATACATAGTTACCAACCTTAACTACGGGTACGACTGAGTTGGAGGTAGGGAAGAAGGAGGATCTGGACCTAGAGGAGGGAGAAGTCAAAAGAGATCAGGAAGGCTCCAACAGAGATAAAGCAGATTCATTCATCTTCACTTCAGGATATGGTAAGAAGTGCAAGAAAGATAGAAAGCCTATGAGGAAGCCCTCGTTGGAGGGTATTGAAGGGGTTATCTTCAAGAGGAAGAGAGGTAGGCCCCCCAATACAAATGACAACCCTAAACCTTACAAATCTCAAAAGAAAGAGATCCCCCAATGTTTTAGGGGATTTAAAACTCCTATGGAAACTGACAAGTAGCTGTTACCATGGTTTTAAACTTTGCATCTTGGAATGTCAGGGAGTTGGAATCCTCTGATAGGAAATATACATGTTGTCAAAAGTTTTCTTAAATTGAACAAGGAGATAGACATTCTTATGCTTCAAGAGGTCAAGGCAATTGTATTTTCACTAGACATAACACTTAAATGCATTTGGAAAGATGCATCAGCCTACTCCACTAGACACCAAAAGGGGAAGGGAGGGACTCCAATTTTGATAGGTCCAAAGTGGAGGAGGTCAATCAAAAAATGGGGATTCTCTCCCTGCAACAAAGTAGTCTATTTTATTTTTAAGGAGGAAGATATTGTCTTTGGTGGTTGTTCTATATATGCTCCTAATGACCATAATGCCAGAATAGGCGTGTGGAAATGGATTTTTGACTAGGATAACATTCCTTGGATTATAGCAGGGGACTTTAATATTATTGAAAGGGCTTAAGACAAGTTAGGAGGCTTGAAATTTGAATGGAAGGGCAATGAGATGGTGTTTTGGAATAGAATGTTGTCTAAGTTAAATATTTTTGAACCTCTAGCAGAGAGGAGAAATGAATCTAAAGGGATATGGTACACATGGTCCAACTTCCAAAGAGGTGAGAAGAGGATCTACTCTAGACTAGATAGAGTCTATTTGAACAAACAGATCTTCAGTTGTCCCCCCACACTAGTTGACAATTGTGTCAAAGTCTACCCTTTCACCTTGTCTGACCACCATCCTATTCTTACTCTAGTATTCACCTGATTTGAGATATACCAGACTCACCTGCTAGGAAGGCAGGATTTTCTCTTAACTCCTCCCTCCTTAATGATCCAAATTATTAGGCATCCATCAAGATCATTGCTTGGTTTAATAAGGATATTGCAAACCATGACTCAAAGACTGACATGTGGAATCAAACCACATAATCCTGGTAGACCATGCTCAAGGTTATGGGTAAGAAAAAGGCTATGGATTCAAGGAGGAGAGAATTCAAATTGGTTGAGGCGCTCCAAGATGTAGAACTACTAATACAAAAATATCCTGGGGACCCAAGCCTGCTAGATAAAGTTATGTTGTGCAGGGACTCCCTCAGGAACCTCCAATTGATGAAGACCAAGGGTGCTAGAGTAAGGGCCAAAGTCAACTGGCTTAATCTGGGGGACAGAGGCTCAAAGTAATTCTTCCACACCCTAAAGAAGAAGGAGGCAAGATACAAGATTCCCTGTATTATGGAACAAGGAGTTAACATTACATATCAACAAAACATAGTGAATACTTTCTCAAAATTTTATTGCAACCTATTCACCTGTGAAGATAATAGTTCCATGGAATCAGCTAGACAAAAAATCAGAGGGATCATTCCTAAGAAGATAGGTGAGGAAGATGAAACTATGTTAGGGAGGGAGCTTTCAGTCAAGGAAATCAAGGGTTCCATTTTTTAGTATGGCCAATGACAAGGCCCCTGAACCAGATGGACTTACAGTGGAGTTTTTTAAATCCAATATAGACTGTATTTTCCATAGCCTTCTCATGACTTTCAGGGAGGCCATTGAAACTAGTACATTGGGACCTAAAATTAATGCAGTTCTAATCAAATTAATTCCCAGATAGAGAGAGAGAGACATGATTCTTATCAAGAATTGGAGACCTGTCACCCTACTTAATGTTGGGTACAAGATTCTTTCCAAAGTCCTATCTCTTAGGATTGCTAATGTACTCCTAAAAGTGGTAAACAACACTCGGACCAGTTTTGTAAAGGGAAGATACGTTCTAGAGAATCTAATAACATGTTGGGAAGCTATGGACTCGACCAAAACTAATGGGAAGCACAACTCTATGTTTCTCATTGATTATGAAAAAGCAAATGACCAGATAGAATAGAAGTTTATCCTATCTATGCTAGATAGTCTAGGTTTTTCACCGACATTCTATAAGATGGTTTCTACCCTCCTTCTTTGTGTTAAGGTGACTGTTTAGGTCAATGGGGTAAGATCATAATTCTTTGAGCTCACCAGGTCCATCAGGCAGGGATGTCCCCTTGCCCCCCCTCTCTTTTTCATAGCTACATATTCCCTCCATTACCTCCTTAGGGATGATTCCTTATCCCCCAAAGTCAAAGGTATATCCCTCCCCAATGAACAAGATGTCACTAATATCCAATTTTCTGATGATACAACAATCCTCATGAGTCTAGAGGAAGAAAATATGGACCGACTGATGGCCAAATTGGACTTATTTTGCCTGGCTTCAGGTAGCAAGATTTCAATTTCTAAGTCTATTATGTTGGGATGGGACTAGCAGCCCTCAGGGTGGTGGAGAAGATTTGGTCTAGAATGGGGAGGCCCTAACCACATTCTTAGGTGTCTGGGTATACCATTTGCAGCGAACCTCAATATTAATGACATGTGGAACTGGTTCAAAGACAGAATCCTCCATAAGCTGAACAAACAAGACAATAACCTCTTTTCCTTCCTAGGTAGATTTTAGGTGTGTCAGAAGCTTCTTTCATCATACCCCATATACTATTCCTCAGCCTATCTCTTTAACCAAAATCAGTTCAACATTGTTCAAAATATTGTCAGAGATTTTCTATGGTCAGATTGTTAAAAATATTGTCAGAGATTATAGTAGGAGGTAGTATTCAAGTAGATCTTTCTTATTCTTCTATTCCAATGAATGGCAGGGATGTGAGAATCGACAAGGAGACTCGAAGTCCATATATTATTGAGGATCTGGATCCAAGACTGATTACACATTTGTGTCATTCTGATATGGATAACTTTCAAGTAAGTGTTTCAAAAAATGCAATGCATAATACTGAACCTATTGAGTTACATGCAGAAGTAAGTAACAATACAATTTGGAAAATGTATTTTGATGGTGCTTGCTGCAGGGATGGTAATGGAGATGGTATCATTTTCTTTTCCCTCATAATAAAATATTTAAATATTCCTTTTTACTAGATTTTGAATGTACTAACAATGTTGCAGAGTATGAAGCTCTACTTCTTGGTTTGAGAATAGCTAGTAAACACATGGAATAAAATGTTTAAGTGTCTTTGGGGATTCTGAATTAATTGTTTCTCAAGTTACAAGTAAATTTTTTGCTACGCAACCTCTTCTTAAAAGATATAGAAATGAAGTATGAGATTCTATAGAATGTTTTGATGCTTTTTCTATTAACTGGATAGATAGGTCAGAAAATATCCTTGCAGATTTTATGGCTAATTTTGCATTGAAGCATAATGACATTCCCTTTGAGGACATAGTTCAAGTTGAAGTTAAAACTAAGCTTTCTATACCTGATAACATCAACAACTGGAAAATCTTCGAAGATGACAAATATATAATCATATTTTTAGCATGTGAGCAAGAGTATGAAGATCAATTGATAGACTTGAATACTTGTGGGTAAAAGTTTAACCCCCAAGATCAAAACAAATATCATTAAACTATTGAGAAAATATAGGCATGTATTTTCTTGGTCCTATGATGACCTTAAATCTTACTGAGAGGACCTTTTTCAACATGAGATACCTTTGAAGTATAATTCCAAACCATTTAGACAAAGGCAAAGACCTATAAACCCTACTTTAGCTCCCAAGATGAAAGATGAGTTAGTCAAGATGAAGGATGCTGGTATAATAAAGCCAATTAGACACTCAGCATGGGTTTCAAATTTGGTCCCTGTCAGAAAAAAGAATGGTGATATTAGACTTTGTGTAGATTTAAGGAATCTAAACATATCATCATTAAAGGACAATTATGCAATGCCTAACATGGAAGCATTATTACAAAAGGTCACGGGGAATGAATTATTATCAATGACAGATGGGTTCTCAGGGTATAACTAGGTGAAGGTAAGGGAAGAGTAACAATACAAGACATCATTTACTACACCTTGGGTTACTTATGTATATTCTAGAATGCCTTTTGGACTCACTAATGCAAAAGCTACTTTCCAAAGAGCAATGGATGTGGCCTTTGACGATTTCATTGATATAATTATGGTGGTATATTAGGATGACCTAATGGATTACTCCAAAAGGGAAGAGGATCATTATGGACACTTGGAGAATAATTTTCAAAGAGCCCTTGAATATGGGGTATCTCTGAACCCAAAGAAATGTCATTTTGCAGTAACTAAAGGAAAATTATTAGGGCATATTCTATCCAAAGATGGAGTAAGAATAGACCTAAAGAGGATTGCATCAATTGATAAAATTGAGGTTCCTAAGAGTGTTAAGAAGATCCAATCCTTCTTTGGACAAATAAACTTTGTGAGGAGATTTGTTCCAAAAATTTTAGAAATAATTAAACCAATTGTTGTAATGTTGAAAAGGGGTGTAGACATGAAATAGACAAATGAAGCTTTGGAAGCATTTGTAAAGATTAAAAAGGAAATTAAGGAAGCTCATGTCCTCAAACCCCCAAATTATACTAAGCCATTTCAATTATTATCCTTTGCATCGTATCACACCATTGATGTTGTCTTATTACAAAAGAATAATGAAGGGTATGAACAACCAATAGCATTCTTTAGTAAAACCCTTCAAGCCTCTGAGTTAAATTATGATATTAATGAGAAACAAGCTTATGCACTTGTAAAGACAGTAAAGTCCTTTAGGCCTTATTTTGTAGGAGCGAAAGTGATCGACTATGTTCCTAATGCAGCAATAAAGGATATATTCAGACAATCAGAGGTCACTGGGAGAAGATGTAGGTGGGTGAATCAAATTCAGGAATTTGATATAGAAATTCAGATCACTAAAATTATTAGAGGATAAGGATTAGCAAGATTGATGGCAGAATCAAATATGGATGGATTACAGGTAAATCAGATTGATCTAAGTGAAACTCAAACAAGTATTGAAAGATTCCCTTGGTACACTAACACAGTACATTTTTTTAAAACACAAGAAATGTCCTGAAAACCTTACAGATAGTCAAAAGAGGAGAGTAAAATTGCAAGCATCTGTAACCACCTATATTTGGTCTGTTCTGACTATAGATCCTATTTTCCCTAAATGTGATCATACCCCCAATTATGTCGTGACAATGTTACCTTGGCATAATTCATTTTAAATCAAATTTAATGTCCTAGGTGATTAACTATTATAGCCATACAATTCAAATCAATTCAAACCAATTAAATCAAATCAAATTCATACATGGCCATAGTATTTAATTATAAAGGAATTAAATAAACCCCTAAATCAATTTCTCACTTGAAAATAACCCATTCCCCTAGCCTAATTAATTTAATTTAATTGGCTATAGTCCTATTAGTTATTAAAAAGCAATTAATTGTTTTTATAATTAATATCCTATTTTTGAATGAATTAAATAATTTTAATTCATTTCATTTATATTCCCCTAAACCCTAACCTAACCTATCTCAACCACTTCTACCCCAGGTTCTAACCTATCCCAACCTATTCACCCCGTGCTAATCTAATTCTATCCTAACCCACCTCCTAATGTTGTCACATTCCATTAGGGAATGATTAACAACTCCACCCACTTGAGAAAGTCAAGGAATCTCAAGATTCCTTCCCTCAAGTCCACTTTCTCAAGCCATCCTCTTACACCCTTCCCATGCTTCTTTAAGGCTTTCATTAATTCCTCATTAATGAAGATTCCTTAAGCCCATGTCTCTCCCATGCCTATTAAATGCCCAAGGCATATATTGCTCTTACACCACCATTAATGAGTTCTTCAACTCATTAATGCACCTTTTCCCCCCTCTCTCTCCTCATTCTTCTATAAATAGAAGCCAGTTTTGAGAGAAAATGGGCCTTCATCTCCTATTAGAAAATACATTTTTATGTTGTTAAGATTTAGATAGCTTTATTTTCATCTCATAGTTTCATTACCATGCATTGTTATAATGTCCATTTTTAGAACTAGAATGCATTTCTCATTGATTAAATAGCTTGTTTTAATTCAAATATTTCATGCTAAGTCATATATGTCACTGATAGTAGCATAATTTGAAGGCTATTATGTTATTAATCACACTCTTCTTAGTTAGAAAGCAATAGGTTGATATTAGTTGGTTTTATATGCTCATCTAACCCCTTTTTAGCTAATGCAATGATCTATTGAAGTGTTGTGTCTTTCTTAAATAGGTACAAAAATCACACACACATTTCTGGCGCCCACCGCAGGGCAAGATTTCCAACTTGGCCTCATTTTGAATCAATTTTTCACTAATTTGCATGCACATGATCCTGTTATAGAGTCATTTTTGGTCATTCTAGATCACATCCAGGATACGCCCTCGCACTGCAGAAAATGAGGCTCGCATCTAGGATTTCCTGGATCATTTTTGGTTTAGGATCGCATCTGGGGAGCATTCAATCGTATATGGTAAGGAAATTCGCATTTGGTTTCTGTGTCGTTTGTTGTATTTCTGGATTGCATCTGGGAAATTTTTTTGAGAACTTCCTAGTCTAACCACTAGCGTTTGTGTGTTTGATTTCTTTGGTCTCTTCACAGCTTAACCATTGCTTGCAGGTTGCATCAAAGGATCTTCTTGGAAGTTGAATGAAAGATACTAACTTGTAGTTTTTCAGGTTGCCCAACCCCCATCTTGACCTCTATTTACTCTCTTTAAAAACTAAGGAACATTTTCCAATCTATCAATAAATTGACTAGAGGACTATGCTCTTTTCCTTTTGAGGAAAATAAAAAACTCACACATCAGTTTATGGGTTGAAAGGAATTTGGAGTTAACTGAACAAGTAATCACATCGTATAATTTTTTTGAATTGATAATTGAACAAACAAAGCATTTAAATATTGTGGGATAAATGAACAACTACATTGTATAACTTCTTTTGGGACAGAAATTGAACAAGCAAACTCATTAAATATTGCGGTTAAATGAACAAAGGAAAACTTTATTTTCAAGCATCATGTTTTCATTAAATAGGAACATGTAAACTAGGCACAACATTGCTTGAGGCAATGAACTATTTGCTTGACTTTATTTTGGGAGAAAACAACTTAGATTAGGAGAGTATGCTCTTCTTCTTCGGAAGAATAAAAAATCCAGACATCCAAAGCTCGCCAATCCTTTGTACGCATATTTAATAGTAGAGGGCTTGTCGATTGAGAAAAAAATCTCCCAGGAATGACCCAAGTGAGGACAGGTTTTACGCCAACCCTTCCAACTCACTATAAATAGTTGCTTCCTCGTAGGCTAAAGCCTTGGAAGACGGAGCCAGTTTTGTTCATGGAATTTTGACATCATTCCTTGAACATGCTTGGGTATGTGTAGAGCGGAGCTTCTTGAATCTTTCTTATGAGACTACACATATTTAGGTACTCATAGGGCTATATGCCTCAATTTTTCCTTGTGAAATTTTGTGGGGGACAGTTTCGAATGGATTGCCCAATAATAGACAATAATTTCAATTGAAAGAACTCTTGATTCACCCCCGAAAGGGTGATAATCTTTGTTCAAGGCAAAAATTAATTTCCCCAAGACACTCGTCATATCGTGCCCTCACTTACATTTAGAGTCGGCTAATACAACATCATGACTGGAACCATTGCGTGCTTGGTGATGGTTGTATTCTGATTAGCATTTGAGTGTATACCTAAGTAAATGAGCAAAGATTTTCATCCTCCACCTAGAGAATAGGAAAAAGATGTGTGTCTGTTTCACACTCCTAACTGTGCAAATTTGTTTGACGTATTTGAAAAATCATTATAAAGATAACATCTTCAAACAAACAACAACATTCAATCCTAGATCAATGCATGTGTTTTTCACTCATCGACGGGTCTAAAAAATCAAACTACAATCAGACAAACTTCACGCACTTCCAAAACAAACTTTTTAGAACTGATTAAAATTGCAGAAGCATAAGAAAATTTCATCCCATATGTCCTGTATCACATCTGGTATTTAGGATCACATTTGGTATCCTGGCTCACATTTGGTCAACACACAGTCACATCTAGTGTTTAGGCTCGCATCTGGTGTCATCAAAAGCTCGCATCTGGGGGCTTGTATTTAGGATAGTGGGAATTTACAAGATAGTTTCTCAGAAAGTCTCAGTTGATTTGGATACCCTTTTGGCTCTTTAGTTTGTCCCTGTTATCTTTTATGGTATCCCTGTCGTTAAATCAAAACACTTTTTCTAGCGCCCACCTTGCATGTCCTGTCAATTTCTCGTAATCTATCTCGATACATGTGGTCTATCCGCTTCTTACAAAAACTTGGTTCCCAACACACTATCAGGGCATTCTAACCCTATGATGCTGGAATCATTTACTCCCACCAAAACTCAAATGATACTTCCACCTAGACACTCACTTGGACAATTTTAGACTCTACCTGACACTCTTGAGAAACGTTGACGAAAGTTGAGATAAAAATTCATGGTTAACACAAGACACAACAAGTACACATCTAAAGGATCGGAAGTGCCTCCTAAAACACCACACTTTCAAGGGGAAACATCTCATATTTCCCTACTTGATCTAGACTCTCCACAAATGGATAGCGACGCTCGCAGATGGAGTGAGGCTTTTGAGGAATATAACAATGGCAAACACCAAAAGCCTAAAGATACAGATAAGGAAGAAGAACCCACATTTGACCATCTTTTATTTGAGTCCAAAAGTGAGAATGAAATCACTGAAGAAGAATATGAAAAACTCAAACAAAGCAAGATTCCATAAAATAATGGAAAAGATGATCGATGAGGATAAAGAGAAATAATTCCTCCATCTAGCATCCATGGGTGTCAAATTACCTAAGGATTACAATGTGGAACAACTCAAAGAAAAGGAGGTACCAACTCCTATATCTATTCTTGCCAAACAACTAACATTGATGCAAACAGAGCTTACAAAACTCAAACAAGAGAAGGCTAAACCGAAATCACCATACTCTTTGGACTCCATTTGTCCATTACCCTTTGATAAGATTATTACTATGATCCCATTTCCTCCTAATATGGTGTTGGTGCTCAAATCAACCAATTGGATTTCCTATGGACTTGCCAATCCAATGCTTGGAAACCCAAGTGATTTGGCCAACTAACAAGTCACAACCAAGGAAAGGTTGGAACTTCTGCAATTATGGCTCTGCAAAACAAAGGCTGGTAGGCCTATACCTTGACTTATCCTTCAAGTTACAAGGCTTTTATAGCAGATAAGTAACACTTCAACCTTCTCTCAAGTATGGAAAGGCACTTGAAAGAAATCTAACTGAAAGCAATATATCATGAACTGTAAATTGAAATACTTTAAGTAATTGAAAGAATGTTTAGTAAATGTGTATGTAATTTGAATGAACAGATAGATAAGATATCA